>CCAG010021086.1:0-33549 GCA_001077435.1 Glossina morsitans morsitans
AAAAAAAAAAAAAAAAAAAAAAAAAAAAAAAAAAAAAAAAAAAAAAAAAACGGTGAATGATCACCTACAATGTTAAGAAAATACTTCTTAACTTTGTTCTTTTAAATACATAAGAACCGCTTAATCGAGTACTGCTTAAGAAATAAAAATAAGGCGGAATTCGCCTCCAGAAAAGGTTTAAAAAGCTGCAACGTAGTGTTTCTTATTTGATCACCATTTTTTAAACAAAATTTTTGCTTTAACTTTCATAATCGAATTTCTCTTTTTCTACTTATGTTTGTTTGGTTATTGCACACACTTTATGTGTTCGGCTGTTTTCAGGTCAAAATAGAACCGATTTTATACATATGTTAAAAGCATAAATAAATTTGTTCCGCTAAAATTGGTTGCTTCGCGTTCAATTTTTCCGAAATTACGGGTATAAATAGTTTAGATATCGATGTTTGAACGATCAAGGTTTCAATTGTGTAGAAGCTGTCGTTGAGTGTGCATGAAAGTTTAAAGAGATGCAAGTCAGCTATCAGCATTTACGCCATTCCATGTCATTTCGGCCGTCAATTGAAAAGAAAAAAAAAAAAACGCTTGAAACTATGGAAGTGATTAAGTTAGCTCTTTGGAAAATTACAGTAAGCTACGAAACAGATAGCAAATTTTCTCGAAATATCGGGCAAAAAGTCATAGTCTTGAAAAGTACGAAATTCACGTTGATCCGTTCGTCTACCGCAAAAGCAACAAACGAAATAATTTTCATTTTAGGCGAAGAAGTTTTAGCGCACTCCGCATGTTCTCCAGACTTGGTCCCTTGCAATTATCACTTATTCAGATCACTGAAGTCGTATATAGCAGATCGGCGGTTCACAGAAGTTGAAAAAGTGCGAAAATGTGTCGATGGCCATTTCACCTCCACACGACTATAGATGATCGTGGTGCACATTTCGATTATCAAGCTTTGTAACAAGGGAT
This sequence comes from Glossina morsitans morsitans, assembly GCA_001077435.1. Taxonomy (NCBI): domain Eukaryota; kingdom Metazoa; phylum Arthropoda; class Insecta; order Diptera; family Glossinidae; genus Glossina; species Glossina morsitans. The sequence goes on from CCAG010021086.1 coordinate 964, forward strand.
TTTTAAATAAAGTGGAATTTTATCAAAGAAAGGAAAGAATTTATTTACGCACCTAATATTTGACATTTGTTACGTCGTTGCGGTTTCTCATTATAGAAATATGTTCCACAAGAATTCTGTGCAGAGCTTCCTTTATGTTCAGTATAGCAGTAGATCTCCTATCAAGAATTGGGCTTTAAATTTTGTAGTTGCCACTGCCGGTATCGTAATGTATTCATATATCTCTCTACTTTTTTATTGTGCACGTGCTTTACCTTTGCCTGCTTTCGGTTTGACGGTAGCTCTCAGTGTTGCCGAATGACGACGGTGTACATATTGGGCCGGCATGCCTGTTAAAAAACAGCAAATTCAACTTAGCAAGGGAAATTTAAAGGTGCGGTCTAAGCCGAGTTTAATTTCATTTACCTTCTTTCGTCTCCATTTTGTGGCATTAGAGAGCAAAAATATACAAATAATCGGATAAGTTTTTTTTAAATTTTAATGTCCATGATTGCAAAGCGAAATGCAATTTGTGCAAATTTAAATTTTTTTTCTTCATCATAAACCTTAACAAAGATAACAATTTGCAATTAGTGTCCGCTTCTGTTGTCAATGTCAATTGATGCGTATTTAGCACTTTTTTCCGGTTCGCGTTTTGTTTTCTTTTTACAAATTTTATTGTTATGCTTTGCACGTTTTTCAAGTGCATTTTTTGTTTAATTAAGATTTTTTTCCATTTGTCCGATGGTTGATGAAAATAGCATTTTTAATAAATTTTAAAAAAGTGAATTAAAGAATTTGATTTTAAAAATTAATTTATTTGGCATTTAACAGAGCATGAAATAGTCAAAAAAACGATAGGATGCGCAAAAACGAAAAACTCTTTCGTATTGTGTTTGGCTTTAGGCGAACTCCTTGACACTGCACACTGTAAACATAGCGTACATGTTTCTCTGGAAAAGGTCTGTTCGCAATTATTTTATTCAAACATAAAAAGTCATAAATCAATTTGAGGTATGTTTCGTTTGCGAAAACATTGTTGATCGTTTGATCACCAAGATACAGTCTTTCCTGGGATGGAAGTATAATTGCCGTGTGTATCATCCTTTCTTCCTAATGCTTTGGACTCGTAATTATTTTCAAAGAAGAGAAGTAAATAAAAATCATAGAAGCAATAAAACGACTAAAAGTCAATCATTTCCTCCGTTTACTTTCACGATAAACGAAGCGAGCCCAAAATGTAAAATGACGTATAACTAGAGTGCTAAAAATCTTAATATTCTTCGTATACTTTAGTCCTAAAGTATTAAAAATTAGATTCTATTGTCATATAAAGGTTCATTCTTTATGCGAACCCACAAGTTATAGTTTTTTGCTTGCAAAACTATGGAAACATCCAAATTTTGCGACTAGTACAAGGACATGTAAACCAATCGTCCGAATATTATTTAGTCTCGAGATTGGTAACATCCAAAAATCGTATGGACTCGTAGATGATTTACACGTAAGCACATCGAGTGATTTGTTAAGTTCAAGTTATTAATAGCAAGGACTTACGTATTACATGTGGAATGATGATCAATTACAAATGTTGCTGTTCACCACTAGCCTCGATCATCATTATCTTAAGTTGAGGTGAAAGATATGTCGTGGTTCTTATACATGTACATATACAATAGACTACAATGCAATAGAAAACTAATTTACGGCTTGTAGGAAGCTTGCAGGAAGATGTATCCATCGAAAACCTCGCTTTTTCGTTTCGTTTTCGATTTCCTTGCATCTGTTAGCAAACTTGAGTAATTGTCTCGTAAAGAAATATTTGAGTGACATGCCTTCATGTATGCGAACATTTCTCATAAGCGTAAATAGTGAATTCTACATACTCACGTTTATGTTGTCTTCCAGAGTTCATAACACATATGTGGAAGAAATTCCTCTAAAAAAAACCTTCGGTTACATTATTTTTTGCTTACTCCTCTGTTACCTAGACTCAAACTATTGTCAAATTCGAAACAAATTCTATACTGCCGTGATTTATTAAATTATCAAGTTGAGATATATCCGATTTACTATTTGTCTGATACGAGAGATGGATGATACATAAATTAATCTTTATTTTATTTTGCTAACTGAAGGTTGCTAACAATTCGTCCTCGACCGAACATGAGCTGTTTTTTGTTTGGATTTGCGTACATTGTTTGTGATATGCTGTGATATATTTTTTCACGTATCATACTCAGATTCATTTTTCCGTTATATCGATAAACAAAAATGTGTTTATGACCCAGAAGTTTGCGTACTTTGATGTTAAACTTTTCTCTACGATTCTCATTTTCGTTAAGTTAAGGTCAGAAACAAGCCAAATTCGCTGCGTTTCCATTTCGCAAAAAAAAAATCCTTTTTTTTAAGCTATTTGTGGTACCCACGGTACATGAAGTTTGTGCGGATGTGTGCGAAACCCAGAAGGAATTGAGATGGACCCACCATTTTTTGTCGGTCCATCCGTCCGTTCGTCTTGTTTTTTATGTTTCATCTACAGGTCGGTGAGATTTTTTCATGAACTTTGGTGGACTGATATGTTTTGTCCCAAGGACGAACGCTATTGGAAATGGCTCGCATTTTTTTGAAAAGTCACTATATGAATAAATAACTATAGGATGGTGTAGACCGTGACCCAGTACAGAATTTTGACTTGTTTTTGTTAGATTTGTATAATTCTGTTATGCTATTGCCCTAATGCGTAAAGCCATATTCGAATGTGACCCACATATGCCGCGTTATATAATGCCGTACTGCTAAATACCTTATAATTGTCAGCTCGCCTAAAAAATGCCTGGAATTGTTATTGAAGACATGCATTGCATGACTGACTGCTTTATACATTTTGTATGCGTTTACGAGATAAACGTAAACGAGAGAAACGATGATATGAACGATTTGTCGTTCGTTATCAGTTTTATCTGGGATTCCGCGTAAGAAATTTCCATTTAAGCGAAAAATAAATCGATGAAATTCTCTGTTATACTAACCTCTCCAAAGTACTCAAAAGAACGAGTTCTTTAAAAGCATGCATTATGAACCGAGTGACAGATTGCTTTAAAGTTACGAACGATAAGTCAGTACTGCATGCTATCAGCTATGGCGAAATGTGTTACCCTCGCCTTTAGAGCACATGCTCCCACTTTCATATGAACCGAAGATTCACGAAAAATTTCAAATCTTTAAAAATAAAAAATTTCACATACTTAAGATCAGCACTTATCCGTGCCGTTTTTATGGATGATGGTCAATTTATGTTAACAAGAAAAATGGCGAGTTGTTCTCGAAAGAGCAGATATTGATTTTTTTATTGCACTTTTTACACTTCAATATTTACATTCGTTCAATGCATTGGCAGAAAACTGCAAAAGCTCTTAATTTACGACAAAATCGACTTCATTCACATTCTTGAATAATTTATAGAAAATATTTAAAAAAATAAATTTTAAAATTGTTAAAGCATTAAATTGTCAATTGATATCATCATAAAATATAGTTTTTGAAGAAAGAGAAGAAAAAAAATATTGAAAATGACGAAAAAAAAGTAAATCTTGCAGCTATATTTCAATTATAAGAAAAAAAGGCAGGCAATATAAAAGGAAAAAAGCAGAAGGAAGGAAGTGAAGCTAAACTTTTGCTTCCCTGCTTTTTGCCATGAAGCATACAGTATCCCTGTGCACGAGTGGGGAAGGAAAAAATCCAACTTAAGCACTTTATCATCGTTATCGATTAGTAGGCAATTTTATGAAAGCGAAAAACCGTACAACAGTCACACAAAAAATAGAAGGATATATAATTTATCTTTAATGCTTTTCTCCCTTTTTTGTCAAAGAAATTTTATGAGCTATATAAACAAGATAACTGGAGCGAAGCATTATACTAAGATGAAGATAATAAAATAGTAATTTTTATTATATGGGCAGATATCTGTGCAAAATAAACAAAAAATAACAACAAAATAATTGTCAAAAAAAAAAGTTAATGCCTGGAGATCAAAAAGTCTTTCTTTTTTAAAGGAAAAAGAAAAAGAAAATGTATTTGGTCGTGACCGGATCTTTTACACCCAACGCCGTTATCCCAAAAAACGCAAAAATAGTGAAAAAATGGTGGAATGGGGACGACTGAGTTTTTCTATTTTCAAAATAAAAGCTTTTGTCGCATAGGCGAGTGCGCGTTGTAAGCGTGTCATTGAAATAGTTTAAGTCACTTCGAAATTCTTTTGAAAATTGCGAGAGCAGTTTACCACGAATACACAGTACACAGTTGCATAGACAAACATGTGGACAGACGGACATTGTTAGATGCATTCCAAATTTGAAACTGGCCAAGAATTTATATATTTTATGGGCTTTTTGAAGCTTGTTTCTGCGCATTAAAAAAGTGTTGAAAAATTCTGATGTACTATAATATCTACTTTTAAAAAGCAGAGGTGTTTTCAGTTTACGCAGTGTGGGCGTGTCCTTCGACCGATTTGGCCCATTTTCAACACCAATCTGCGTGCAGGAATTTCTTAATGTTTTGCGGCCAGGGACTGTTTATAATAGATATTATACAGACGGACAGACAAAAAGATGGACAGACGGACAAACGACCACGCTGAAATCGATTTCGAATATGATGCTTCGTTCTGACAAAATGATTATACTCCCCATCTTTCGATGATGGGTGTAAAAATATCGGACGTTTATATTTCACAAATTACAATAGAATCGCTAGCGAAAAAGAGAATAGGTAAACGGGCTTCCTTAGAACAAGGAGGAAGGACCCAATGAAATGTATGTATATAAAATTAGACTTAACGAAAAATCATACATTTTAAAGAGCCTAATATACCGCCCACGGTAATTGGAAAGTGCAGCTGAATGTGTGAAATGGGTTATACGTGAAAAATGAATTAAAGAAAATATTTGCATACCGAATTGCAAATCAAAAAATAATTGAAAAAAAAAAAAATTTATTTATTGTATTATTTTATTTAAAATATTTGCAACATTTATCGTCATGAATAAATAGTTATGCATTGTTGGTGAATAAATTAAAAACAAAATAAAGCAGTTGGAATATGAAATCGTTAGAAACATAAATTTCATTACATAAAAATGTATATATGCATGCATATGCACATAGACACATACTCACTAACATACGGCGCCGCCGTTTTAGCATATGCTTCGGATCGTTAGAGTTTTAACGCGAGAAGGAGAGAAGCGAAGTCTAATAGTAGACGACAAGTCCGATAAGACCCTGATTGTGCCATTTAGAAAAAACATTCGAAACATATGAAATAGACCGGGTGCTGACAACTTTCGCTACTTGTAAAAGCAAAAATGGTATCGTGGCTTGAGGAATAATGCTGCCGGGTTAACATTAGGTCACACTTTAGGTTGATGTAGAACTAATTGCGAAGAACTCCTTGCTACTGTCGGACTTGATACAAAACGCAAAATCGCGTAAGGGCGCTCACTATCTCACTGCATTTCCTCCAGTTGCAGCCTGTAAAGTATGAATATTTGCATCTTAATTCCAAAAAAAAAATGGTGAAGATGTCAATAACTCAAAAGAACTTTGAACGTTAATGCAACGACTGAGGATAGTAATTAGTGCGAGGAAAGTGGCAGCGATCGACGTGTCGGCCTTCGAAAAGCTAGCCGAGCGCATAAACGCGCTCGTTAATATGCTCGCAAATTTAAAGAGACAGTATACTGCTCGAATACCGCTAGGACTGCAAATAAACGAGGCGAAGAGTAAGAAGCCTGAACCAGACTGAGGCCCGATGGCAAGCGTAACAACTAGACAAGGCAGAGAAATGGGGACACTATCGACTGAACACTGCAGCGCGTCCACTAAAGCAAACATGTGAAGCAAGCGACTGGTGAAGCCTCGCAGTGCAATCGGAAAATTTAAAGTACTTTAGATAATTTCTAAAAAACATAACATAGAACGCCGCTGACATGCTTTAAATGTAATTATGCGAGATCATGCAAAGACAAGTAAACCAGATGCCAATGCTTATGATAGATGAAAGAGGCAATTGCTCAATAATTAAAAGAATGAACAAGGCTTGTTCGATCAATAATCGTAGAGAAGTAGTTAGACACACTACTAGTAAGCGAACTATATCGCAACTCCATAGGAATATACTTTCGAACACATACAATGGTCGAACGAGAGGTATGAGAGAACTATGTATAAGAAAAAAATAAAGGAAATAAATAGCGAAAAGGTTTGCACACATGCCAAATAGCATAGACCGCGACAGTTCAAAGAGATGAACTCAAAGATTTATCTCCAACACAAAGGAATGAGTGAAGACAACATGTCAATGTTCACAGAATGTTCGAGTAGGCATGATTGTTGATGGAAACGTCTACGTACAAGCGCTTTGCACCTGCGACATAGATGTTAAGTTAGGCTGTTGAAGAGGAAGAAAAGACAACGAAACTTAAAGTAGAGCAGCTTTTGCTAAGGCTTATGTAAGAGCAACGTTTTGGACTAATACCTCACGCAGCCTACCGAGGAAATACTTAGTAATGTCGAAGTTGGTTTTAGGTTAGGTTAAACTTCCTACTTACATACCACATACATGCATATATATAAAATCACAAACCCAATATCATATTCTCAGAGTTTAATTTCAATAACCAAAAGAGAAAAAAGTCAAAAAAAAAACAAAATATAAATATATATAAAATCATCTTCTTCTGCACGAGGGTCACTAGCATTGAACGCAGTTAAGCATCGTTCTTTTCGATTGGTTCATCGTTTCGAACACACGGTGCAGTCATGCCTAACCCTCATGCTCATAAAATGTCATTCCAGACTGATAACTGAAAAATGTCTATGCCACAGAGTTATTAATGGTGTTGTTGATTAGTTTTATACATATATACAGACAACGTGCTGTGAACTGTAGCTGCTGGCCCATCATATCTCGCATATTGATGGTCCAATCATTGCCTGGATAGTGGAGTACAGAAATTATGAGAATTTTATAATAAACACAGTAATCATGTTTTTTTTTCATCCATAGGTAAACGTATCGTTTTTACTTACACACATTCAAATTTACACACGTTCATAATCAACAGATTGTTAATAATTTGATAAAAAGCATTTCTTATGAGTATGCATTCTAGCCACATAGTATGTACATTCTAAAAATTCATACGGTCAGGATGTAATCAATCGTAGGGTTGTACCTTTTATGTAAACGTACTTTGTGTGGGTTTTAAACATTTACTCCTGACATTTTTGTATCGGATTATTTTAAATTTCTGTCAGCTTTCACGTATACTTTGCTGAAAAGTTCGCTTACCGATAATCGTAGAGCGATAACATTTCGTATTAAGTAGTGTTTCAAATGGAATCTACGGGAAGTCGCGTAGAGTATGTAAATTCTTGTAGGTAAAAGAGTTGCACACAGTTAAAAATTAAAAATGAAATGCTGAAACCATTGGGGGTAATTGCAATGGCTTTTAAATGAGCACTTGAGTTTCGTCGTGATTAGATGGGACACCCGTTTTGTATGATGACTCCCGTTTTGTATGTTCTTTAAGTGCAATCGCAGGACAGATGATAGAGCGGTATGCATTCGTTCATTAACTCATTTCAAGTGAATTGCTGTTTGATATTTCCACAAAGAAAAATTTATTCGAGCATACTATTAGCGGTTTCGGCATATATCAGCATTCGATCAAACACGGCGTTGAGTAAAAATCACAAAAAAAGCTGTTCTGAAAGAGTAAGACAAAATTTTAGCTTCTTTGTAAGTAGGTATGAGATTAGCCTCCACTAGTTTTGATAATAACGTAAAATATTAAAACTTAGGCTTCTGCCCTAAAAACCAAAAATTTTCGTGAAAATCTTTATATAGGAACTAAAGATAGGCATACCTCGTCCAAATTTTGTACAGTTAATTTTTTTTTTATCTTAAATTAAGGGTTAAGCTTCAATATTACATAGTAGAATTTAGACTTTTTTGCCCTACAAAGGATCAATTTTCGTAAAAATCTTTATATAGGGTGGAGGGTTCAAAAAATAAGCCGACACTGTTCAAACTTGCTATAGTTAATTTTTTTATCTTAAATTACTGTTATGATGTGATTTTGATCACGAAGCCTTGAAAATTAGACCGCTTTGCCGTATAAATTTCAGTTTTTCTTATACGAGAGAGGGTTCAAAAATTTCCCCTGGCGGTTCAAAGTTTTCGTACCTATTTAGAATACCAAAATACTATTACTTGGCGACTTCTGTCAAGAAATTCTGAAAATTATCATTTTTTCCCTGTAACGACTGTCCAAAATAAGGCGTTATATGGGAAGTGGTCGGAAAAGTGGACCAATCCAAACCATTTCCAATAGTGGTTGTCTTTGGGCCAAAACACGTCAGTGTAGCTTGAACATAAACAGAACATGGATATACATCAGCCAGACAGATAGGCTTAGATCGATTTAGAAAACAATTCTGAATCGGTCGGTATATGAAGAGATCTATCTTAAGCGCTTCTGCGTGTTATGTACGACCGCACAAGCTTAATATAGTCTGTACCGCAAGTGCTGCAGGATATAGATTTGGACATGGTAGTGAAGTGATTGCGATTTCTTTTGTTTTCAATGACGCCTAATGCAGAGGGGTGGATAGAGACAAGACGAAGGTGGTTACCGATAAGTATCACTTTTTATTTAACTGGGAAGAAGTGAGAAGAAATGAGAGGGGGGGTAACCGAAACCCATAAACAGGAAAGGTTAAAACGATAGAGAGGGGAACAAAAGAATTTACAAAAAAATATAAAAAAAGTAGGTAGGTTTCCAAATCCGCACAAAAATATTCCCACTTTTAATAAACTTTTGTTCTTTTCTTTCTCTTTGCAGTTAAAATGCGCTTTATGTAACTGTATAAGCTTAGCGGTAAGTACCTTGCAGCAAGAATGTTTGTTTTAATTTTTTTTTCTTACTTACTAAACACACAATCGCATTTTGAAAGTTTAAAACACAACAAACGTACATAAGACAATTCTTTTAAGTTAATTGACACAGTGCAGTCACTTTCGCACTCTCAAAAACAATTTTCATCATTATCATCGTCATCGTCATCGTCATCGTCATCGTCATCATCGTTATTATCTTAAAAGTGCTGCACAAATACTTGTCCATCAAAGTGTGTGTGAAGTGGATGTATCATTGATGTTGTTAAGGGTACCTTAACAACAATAATAACAGCAAAACTAACAACAATGATAGGTGTTAACATATAAAACATCGACGAAATATGTAGACAACCATCCAAATGTAGTATTTGAAAATGTGCTTTTATGTTTATGTGTATATGTTTATGTGCGTGCATATACTTATACTCAGTTAGTTTCTACGACTCGAGTAGATGATAAATGGACGTGTTAAACATTTAAAGACAAATATATCAGATGAGATATATAACGACGCTACTACTGCTGATATTAGTCCAAGAGCTATATAAACACCAACCTCAGCGACAAAGAATATGACACTGTTATATATGAATTTGTGTTTAGAAAGATGGATGGAGACAGATTGATATACTTTCATGATGACGGACGGTAGAGACATAGAGGTGATGCACATTTCATTAGAACGTGAGTAGTAAACGACTGACTGAGCAAAAGCGTGACGAATGTTGTTCCGCTGATGCGGATCTTTTCTTTTCTCATCTTTTCGCATTTTTGTTTTCTTCAAATTAATGCGTAGAGAATTTTTGGAAATCTTTTTTTTTAAATATTTATAAAATTTTTTTATTATTATTATTATTATTATAAACTTTAATTGTACATTTTTAAACTTTTTTATTTATATGTATTTGTGGGTTTATAGCTTAAGATAATTTATGGTTAACTAAATGGAAATTAGTTACATTTACTTATTACTACTACTTTTACTTATGTGAGGAAAAAAATTTACGTTCGTGACACAGCTTCGATTCATTTATACTACTTAGTTAAACTTTGAAAGGATAAAAAATAAAGTTTAAACTTTTTATTTTTATCCTGAATGCAAAAAGAAGTAATCGTTTTTTTCAACCCATCTATCATTCATCTTCTTGTACTTACTTATATCTCTTTCACTTTGTCTAGTCAGTCTTTCACTCAATTGCTCTTCGTCACCGTTAGCAAAAAAAAAAAAAAGAAAATAGGAAAAGTGTTAAATGTACAAAATTGTCAACTCATGTGAAAATCATAAAAGGGCAAGGATGCAGAAGAAATGAGTTCAAAAAAGTATATTTTCATAGAAATTCTCTTACTCCTACGTAGTGCTAAATCCATGTAATCCTGTTAGTAATTGAGATTTGTTCTTTTAAATATTCACGTGTTCATGTTTTTTTTGCGATTGTTTTAAAATAATTCCATTCCTAATATAATCCTTTTTTTTTTTTTTTTTTTTTTTGAATTTACTTCAAACTCATAGATACTCATCATGTAAGGTAATTATGCGAAAATAGCTCAGCATGTAGTTGATTGCCATCATGTCGGTTAACCATATTTTTGTGGCATAGAGAGTTGCAAAATATCAATAGAAATCTTTCAGCTTTTCAGTTATTATTGGCATGATTCGACTCAGCCAGAAAGTGGATTTCAGTGTTCTGCCTAAATTTGTATGCTTTTACTAACTAATTCCCATTGTATTGTATAGGGCAGATAGGCAGACTGGCTCTGAATTGAACTGTGATTTTTTGTGGCATTTACTTAATTATGTATTACTCGGGTGTAGTCAACACAACCTCTCTAGTCTTTTGATAATGGCATTTTTGTGTTTCATGCAAATGTGGAAGAAATCAAAAATCTCTACATTAGGTAATATTTAATGGAGCGTAAGTTGCTTCTAAGTAAGTAATTTTAAAAGCAGTTAACTAAGAACTAAGAAGCTAAGAAAAAGCATAGAAAATTTACATTAGTCTTACGGCTGTGTTCTATTGTTTCACTTATATGTCAAAATTGTTGTTATTGTCTTTTGAAATATTCCCCCTCCTTCGCAAGAGCTAGTGTAAATTTTCCTAATAAATTTTCCCACATTGAAAAAGTATCTGCACATCCTTTCTCTCGAAACATGCTTGGCGTCAAAATTATGACTGCGCAGTTTATTCTCTATTTGTGAGAATAAATGAACGCTAGTCGTTACCAAATTATAATGATTTTGTGGATGGCTTAACCATTGGGAGTTTTAATAGTGAAAAAGTCAGTTGATTGCATTGTCACATCTTCATTTTGCTTGTCTTTACGAGAAATACGGGCAAACAAGCACTTTTGTGTCATTTGCAAAAGAGCATTCCACGTCCACATTTCACATTAAACTCTTGCCTCGACAGATTTATAAGCCACCAGGGGCTTCAAAGTGCTACCAGCGTTAGACTGACATTAGGCCGTCAATCTCTTGTTGTTGCCTTTGTAGCAAAATGTCTTGAGAAGATACTTAGCCTTCTGCACTCCTATGTCGATTATGTGTCGATATTGCTTTTCATACATCAACTCCTATGTCGACATAGAGTCAACGTTGTGTTGTTCGAGATTTTTAATTACGGAGTTAGTGGTAGGTGAGAAGAGCGTTCAATAAATAAGTTAACAACAATTCCAGAAATACTGTGTCATTTTAGAGATTTTACAAGACCACGATGTTTATGCGCGTAGATGTGAAAGGAACAACAACAAATAGTACTAGTTTGCCGTTCTGCTAAATATGACATAAATGTATCGGAGGAAATGCCATGGTATACGGACATCAGTACAGTATAGGAAAATATTATGAATAGATTTCTTTGGCCTGAAATTACTTCATGCAAAAGTTCTACCAATCGAATGTCATATTACGGTGCATATTGCCTAGCCGCGGATATTGACGGCGACATTGTGGAATCCATTCATACTATTTCGAAACAGCAACCGTAGTATCACATATAATAATTTCTTCACCAGCTAGGAACTACTATATACTGCAATTATATAATGAAAAGAGTTACTTTTAAGATCATGTCTAACTGCAAGTTTGAAAATATTTCTATAAAATCCTATAGTGGGCCACAACCCGTCATTATATACCTTGCACAACCCTACAGCTATTCATATTCATATAACGACTTTTCAAAATAAGTTGTTACAAGGAAACTGGTCGAAAAGGTGGTCCGATTCTGACCATTTTCGATAGTGTTCGCCCTTGGGCGAAGACGCGTCGATATACCAAATTTCGTAAAAATTCACGAAAATTGCGGCCTGTACGTTGGTCACAATAAGCCAAGACGGACGGACAAGTTTAGTCGATTGGTATAGTAGAAGATGGCTCTATCTCAAGTTTTTCTGAGTGTTGCATACTTGCGCAGCAATATAATACGCCCCCGTACCACAAGTGATGTAGGGTACCTTGCAAGCGCATTATGAACTATAAACAAAAAATATAAATTCAAAGTTTAAATGCGTCTCAAGGGGTTATATTGTAGGGATTAGGGTTAACTTATAAGTACAAAGATCTTTCTTTCGTAAATTAATTCGAGAAATACGGCCGCTGAGCCTATGCTCACGTTGCTCCTTAATTAATTTGTTACTCTATATTTGATTTTACAGATCGCACACATGCGGAGACCTAAATACCTAAACTCTATAGACGTCAGTATATCGCTGCAAATTATTTGCATTATATTTTTATAGTTGACAAGAATGCTTCTCACACTTAGTGGGGAAGATGTGTTGAATTATTTCAAATTACGATTCATTTGTTTATATAAAACTATTAATTAATCGAACACAATTAAGTACATTCATGCATTCATACCATTTTCATATCTTTGTCATCGCTTAAACAAACATTAGAGCATTTGCGAATTGTTTTGAAAATTGTCTGTCTCTTTAATACTTATTATGGTTAAATTAAGTAAATATTTTCTTACAACTGAAGCAAATAAAATTTTTCCTATTTAACATAAATTATTTATACATCATTAAATAATTACTAAATAAATACATTGTTGGGGCATGGCATGACTGTTGAACTCGTGCGCACTTACACTTCATATACATACATAAGCGTATAAAGATATTAATGATTGCGTTTTTAGAATACAAAAATACCCTTTGAACTTGACTTAGTCGATTTATATGCATTTGTCCGATCCTATATATGATTAGGATATGCAATCATAGGCGTACAAAAGCTTTATAAACCACATCCACGGAGCACGTCATTGCTTTTTTATTAAGCATGCACTTCTGTGATCCCTCGCAGTTGCAGGTACAATTACAATTTCAAAACTAAATTTGATCGGAAATTTTTCGTTTCATTTTGCATTATCGGTCTGTACGTGCTGTTCGAACTATTATAATGCTTGAGGCAGAATTTTAAAGCTGTTTACTGCCGTCTTCGTTTTGCAAGTGACAGTTTAACAAAACGCTTCCAAGCTTATTGTTTATTCTTTTAATATATACCTGCCGAGTTCAGTTGCAATCAAGTTTCGTCGGTGGTCGTTAGCTAGCCAAAGATATTAGATTGCATTGATATAAGTTGGATGAATGAAATGAAATTTGCGCAGATAATAGGGCTCAATACTTTTTAGACTATTTGTATGAAATCATAATATGACTTAATCTGACAATAATAATAATAATGCATTCATTGCTTTCACATCAATTCATTACGTGCGAAGTAATTCGGCTCAAGTCAAGCAAAACAATAAATTTAATATAATTTTCTTATTGTCTTTCATTTGTACTTGCAAAAGTACTTCGCCTACTTTTCAACTCTCTGTAAATCAACAGTAAAGTCAATAAAATTGTGAAAGCTTCTAATAGACAAACAAAACTGTTCAATATGCAATAACTGAAGTATGCAGCTATACAAGTTACTGCTATACAAATATATGTATGTACACAAATAAGTTGGATATGCATTGATGTATAAACGCTTTTTTTACAAAATAAATAAAATTACATAAATCAACAAATGCACATATAAGGAGAGATTCGAATGATATGTAAATTGCTATACATATGTGGTAGTGAAAGAAGCAATAATAATAATAACAACAGCAACAACAACAACATTAACAATCACTACTACTACACTACACAAAATAAAGAATTAAATGTAATTTTAGTTAAAATCGTTTATGCCATAAAATCGTTTTGAAATGTCCAAATAGTGTTTTTAATAATAGATTAAAATTTAAAATGAAAATTGTAATGCAATTATTTATAAAATTACTTTTTCAAACGTTTCAAACATGCACATGTGTTCTCTTTACCAATATTACCGCGCGTTATCCTTTCCTTTTTGTTTTCTTTCTTCTGAATCTTTTTCTATTTCTTTTTTTCTTTGTAAGTATTCAAAATGAATCATCTGTACGCCAAAAACAAACAAAGTTAACTGAACTCAAGCAAGCCATAATTTTGAAATAAAAGTTTATGAAGGACTTGTAAATTACAAAGAAAGAAAGTATTGCTTTGACTGGTTGTTATATGCATCGCGAAAGGATGAGATGTATATTCATTTTGTCAAAACGAATGCAACGCCCAGAGACAAGCTTCGGGGACCCCACAAACTAGATATCAGCATCAAATTTTGAATCAGTTTAAGCATACCCGTAGATAGGAATTATATGCAATGCTTTTTTATGGTGCCGTTAAATGGAGTACGCAAGAGACGTAACTACCAAATCAATGTTTGCGAGTTTAAATCTCTATAACGTTTGACTCTACTTCGTCATCGCCAAGCATAGCATAGTAAGTGCATGTTTACCAATGGGGTAAACATCTAATAGGCAGCTCCATTTCCATCTTTCCCTACTTCTCCCCGGCTCCCATCGCCATATACGTATATGGGATATATTCTCCGAGTGGATTGGTTATGAAAAAAAAACAAAAAACATTGAAATGGATTCTCATTGTATATCCCAACTAAGGGCATTATAAAAAGATGGACGAAAAACAAAACAAAAACAAGTAAGAAAATTATATTCGGTCGTGACGAAATCCTTTATACCCATCACTGTTATTGTAAAAAACACAAAAATAGTGAAAGAAGTAGATTTCCATGTTCTACAATATGGATTGGGCGCGGCTATGGTTTTCTATCTTCAAAATTAAAGGGCTTGTCGCATAGGCGTGTGAGCTTGTCCTTTGAAAACTTTGAGTTTCTTCAAAATTCGTTTGCAAATTTGTAAGTGACATCTTCATCTTCGCTTACGGGAGAATGTTTACTACAACTTTAGAACTGGTCAAGAAAATATGTACTTTACGGGCTTTTTGAAGCTTGTTTCTGCGCCTTACAAATGTATTGAAAAAATATTAAATTTTGAGTTACTATAATATTGGGTAGGCGAGGACAATTTCCGCTTTTTTGTACAGTTACTACATCATCACTGACGGGGTATGCTTTAAAATTTTTAGAAATTTATTGACTGCAGCTTGTAAGTGATAAACAACAAATCAACTTTTTATTTCTCTTGAAAAGCGGAGGTGTTCTCACTCTGCGTAGTACTATGGGCGTGTCCTCCAACCGATTGGACCCATTTACAATACCAACCTGCTGACAAGCACTTTCAATGTTTCTACCAAATTTGAAGTCGATAGCTTCAGTCTTGCGTCCAGGAGAATATTTAAAACAGACGGGCATACAGATGGACAAACGGACATGCTTAAATTGATTTAGAATTTGATCGAAGAATTTTAGCGCTACTATCAAAATGTTAGTGTGGAGATAAATTCTCGTGAATTTTTATTGATTACAATTTAATCAATTACCTCGGCCGCCGAAATAGAGTCTATTATTTTTAAAAACGTTTAAATGAGTCTGAAAAAATCCCTATCGAAACAGGTATAATTTTTAAATAATTCCACATTGCGATGTTGTTTTATGGAACTAAAATGGCTCAGTATGGAAGTGTTTATACTTACTTTCAGTTTTCAATTTCAATTTTTGCAGTTTTACTCTTTTATTATTTTCATTTTAACAGTACTTTAAAGGGAACTATGTCGTTAAAGTTCCATTCACTGACATTCTATATACCCACACAGAATAATAGGAAGAAAATACAATAAAAAGAAAGAGAAAAAACAAATTAACGAGACATAAGTTGTAGTAATTTGCTATATTGTATTGCAAATAGTATTGTGTTCTTTTTATATTCACTGTTGAAGGACGGGAGCATACATGATTTATCCTTCCATATGTACCACGCAAGCACAGGCATCAGAGATTCCATGAAAAGAATACAGTGTTCATTAGGCAACGATCGATGTAGCTGTCCGCGGTTGTCCGCTAGTTCGTATATCGGTCAAATGCCCATGGCTGCAAAAATTAAGACATTGATGACCAGGATTGCAAAGTGGAAAAGGTCTAAAGCTAACAATTCGTAGAAGACATATGTAGAACTGAAGTTTAAAGGCCGAAATTTTTCTACATATACGAACACTATATATAGAAAACTTGAACTTGAAAACTCCATGCGAAATGAATATTTTGAAAGCCTCTTATAGATAAGTCCAACTGATCATCTTTCACGTCAATATTCCATAGAATATTCCAAATATACGTAAAGATAGCGTTGAATTTTGAGTTAATACCGGCTAGTTCGCTTTCGAAATAGTTACCTACTGACGTGGATATCAAAATCGTAATCTCGGCTGTCTAGAAACGGATATTAAAACTGATTGAATGTAGTTGAAGACTGCTATGTAATATTCGACTTAAGCTTTCCGATTTGTCTGATTTTTACGTTTTCCTTTTTTGCAATTTTCTGTTGTTAATTTGTAATGAAATTGATAAAAATCAGAGAACCCTACGGATATGAAAAAACGGAGTCTGATTCTTGCAAATAGCAACAACATCATCAGTTATATAATTTAACATAATATGGCATCACAAATGCATATATATATGAATATATATATATATTTGTGTGTGTGTGTGTGTGTGTGTGTGTGTGTGTGTGTACTTACACTTGAAATGCATAGCTTTACTATTCCATTCTATATAGCACAATTGCAATGTAGTAGAATTCTCTAAAGAGCCATTACGATGCCAACATGCCAAGGCATAATTGCAATTGTTCTATAAACAAAGAATGAGGGAATGCGTTATAGCGTGGCGGTTGGTAATGAATAAAGGTCGGGGCGGCTAGCAGATATACATATATCATGGGTCAATGTGTGTTAGAGCAGTTGGAGTATGCACTTAATTTTGAATGATGTTGATGTTTGACGATTACGCATGACGATGAGGTATATAGGCAGGCAAGGGCAGATAATCGAAAAAAAAAAAAAAATGCATGTACATACGAACAGCATTGCATGTGTGCCCGTGCAAAACTGTTGCTGCATTAAAGCACATCATTAAAGTGGACACTCTGTTCTTTTTTTATGTCAGTATGTGCGTCTGCAAGTACACATGTGTAAATGTCGTACGTACGTATACTAATGTATCGTGGATGACCCATGGAGAATACCAAGGCACATTAAAACCATAAAATGTTAATGAATGAGTGTAGAGGCCTGCTTCATATATACACGCTCACACTTGCGCACACATATAAGTACACAAATAAGAAAGCAAGGATTCGCATACACTTTGAATCCATAAAAATGAAAATCATTTTTAAATTGGCACAAAAACCCTTAAAAATGAGCGCAATTAAATTTCAGACTCCAACAAAAAAAGATTAAAACTTTTTTTTGAAAATTTCTCGCAGCTGCTATTTACACACACCCAGATACCGGGTAGCAGCATATTGTTTTATGCAATATATGTATATATGCTTGTATACGTAGATATCAATTGAATTCGCAGTAACAACCATTTCATAATGACCCATTTCATATCCAATCACCATTACCGTCATCATAATCGTAGTCATCACCGTCATCACGATCGCATCTCAGTTTATCTGGCAATAAACCGGGAGAATGTTTAATGCGCATGCAACAATATAATAACAAATAATACGGCAAATAACAACAACAACAACAACAACAACAACAACAACAACAGAAAAATCTCTAAATGGCTCTTTATTAAATGACATTGCATTCATTTACTTATTGTGCTGGTCGGTACGGCCAACTATTTAATTCTAAAATTGCATTTAATTAAAACAATTTTTATCGCTATCGTCATCATCCCTATCATCACACACAGCCGCCATCATACAATCCAAAAAGAAGTACTCAGCAACGTTATCATCGACATCATCAACATCATCATTATCATGGTAATCATTATGATGAGCACTTTATAACATAATCGCACATTTGTATGTAATTAAACCAAATCATTTTGCATTTGTTTGTTTGTTGCTTTCGTAAATCGGAAGTTTTGTACACGCAGGTAAGAAAGTTATATGTGTGTGTTTGTAATCGTATCATGAATCATTTACTAAACATTTTAATCGCTTTATTATGCCCAATATCGTCGCAACTGGAACTTATATGCAATTGTTTAAGGCGTTTAAATTCAAATCAATCAATTAATTAATTAGTAGAGAAGAAGTACAATTTTAATTCTGCAAATCAATTCCGAAATTGCGAAATTATTATCATTATCTAAAACAATAAAGTTTAGTTGTTCGATTCAATTACTCTCTGGGAAATCAGCTACGCTTTCCACTGTCATATTACTTTAGATCTCTTAACTTCTTTAATGTTCATTACCGAAAGGTGTGTATAGGGTATATGCGTTTTGTCAAAACGTTTGCAACGCTGAAAAGGAAGCGTCGAAAGTCCCATTCTTGATAGGCATGTAATTCTGAATCTGATATATGCATGTCCGTCTGTCAGTCCAACCATCTGAATGACGTCTGTTGTAAACATTCTACTGGAGCTACCGGCTTCAAATTTAGCAGAAGCATCCTTGCTGCAGAAGTCCTTGCACCTTGGTGGATATTGAAAATGGTTCGAATCGGGCGAAGTACACGCCTATAGTGTAAAATAAATTGAAAAAATCTTTGCTTTCCCAAGGGAATAAAATCTGTTTTCTTTCTCATGCATGTATATTACACGTATATGACGTTGTAGTGCCTGGACAAGAATGGAAAAGTTTGGTCCCGCTTATCAAATATTGTAAGGTATCATCGTTTAATATTTCTCCAAAACATTAATAACGGACAAAAGCAAGCTTCAGAACCCCCATAGAGTCTATACATTCTTGACCAGTGTCGAATTCGAAAGACGCTGAAGCATGTTCTCTGTTCGTTTGTGCATAGCCCTTTTTAGGAAGAAAGTGATGAGTATAAAAGGTTCGGTCACAGCCGCAAATAATTGTCTTACTTGTTATACGTTTCTCCCTGCTATAATTTGATTAGTTAATCCTTTTGAATTACATTTTTTTTTGTAACATCTGTTGTCAAAATAAGATAGAGAAAATAAAGTCAAGTGAAGGAAAAAGCAAGTGTTTTCGTGGCTAAGACACAACATCTTTGCGACGAGTAAGTAATAAATCAAGGAAAGCAATTAATCAAATTTTAATTGAATTTGTTCCATTCTGTGGCACTTGTCGTCCGTATCGCATCGCGTCTAGACGTTTACATGCGACGAGAGAGATCCGAAAGGAGGGAAAATGACTACCATATTTTGACTGAAATTGACTGGAAATGCCATTTCCAATCGCTTCTATATCGCCGTTTTATTGCTTGCCTAACAAAAAGAAAAGACAAGTTTTCCGTATCTAAAGCTCATATGTTCGTCCAGGAAAGCCATCCACATCGACACCGAAGCGGAATATTCATGACCATAAACTTTTGCTGCGCATATGGTGGGACCAGCAAAGTGTAGTGTATTACGGCCTGCTAAGACCGAATGAAACTGTTACTTCAGATGTCTACCGAGCGTAACTGAACCCGTTCAATGATGTCTTCTTGAAAAAAGGACTAGCAATAGCAATCAACAGACGCAAAGTTACCCTTGGCCATACGTTACAACATTTGTCAAGGATGTACTCGAATGGGAAGTTCTGCCGTATCCCGCGTACTCACTAGATACAGCGCCGTCTAATTACTACTTGTTCCGATCGGTGCAGCATGGTTTCCTTAGTACGCCGTTTCGACATGCAGAAGAGGTGCGAGAATGGGTCTACAATTGGACTGCTGCCAAACCAATATCGTTCTTTCGATACGGTATCGCCATGTTGTCAAAAAGACGGGGAAAAGTTGTAGAAAATTATGGAAATTATGGATGGTTAGTGTATATTGTATCAATTTTTCCCAATCAATCCCTTTTTCAAGTGAAAACATTATCAGAACACATGCAAGCGCTTATTATAAACATTACCGTAACTATAAAAAGAAATATTAGCGGAGAGTGATTGCGATATCTAAGAAGAAGACTGACTCATAGTTAAATAGATTGAAATGCGTACGCATATCTAGATTAGATTAGATTTCTTAGCAATAACAGATTGCTTACAACAAGCCAAGAACGCTATCCATACATTGAAAGCGCATACCTTATAAAGCATTATGTATTGTCAGGAGATCACTCCGTCAAATTAGCTTCCAGGAGGCTCTCTCTTAACCCCCTCTCTCACCCTCTGACAAAGAAAGTTGATGCAAAGGTGAATAAACTCATAATTTGTATGACGTTGAGGTAATCTTGAGTCTCTTACCGGAACAGTAAAAGGGATTTTGTTTAGTAGAGAAATGGGGATACTACGTTCCTTTACTTAACAATAGTCAGCGGATGGAAGTCCACTTGCATCGTTGTATATAATAATGAATATAATAAAGTTAAATGCGTTATATGGCAACCGCGCATTCGCATTATTGGAATCGTGTACACTGCTGCCATTTGATGTGAATATTCTTTTAACTTCCATTATTTGAAGTTAATTCGTTTAAGAAGAAAAATTAAATCAAATTTATGGCCGTCTTCTTTGGCTTTTGTCTTTGGTTCCAGTATCTTGAATTATTGCTTAATTTTGGTTTAACTCAATGATTCATTTAATTTTCTGTTGTTGTTCTTTTTCTAGTTTCTTTCGCTTTTCGGTTTTCGCGTTTGAATACACCTTACTACCTATAATCGTATCTTTGTGGTCTTTTTAATGTTATACTGCGGTAGATTTGGTTTATTACAATTTTAAATTCATGCATAGCACGAATATATAATGTATATGTATGTACGTACGTACGTTTCCAGTCAGAACGGACGTAGTGCGCAGTGATGGTGTGGTGTGGTTAAATGCAGCGTCAGAGTAGTAGCATTCAAATGTTCGAAAGCTTCGCGGTCATTTATCGTCAACAACACAGAATGTGCTGCTACCGCATCTATATGTAATATGGGTTAGGTATGGTATGGTATTTTGTGTACGTAACTCTGGTGTTATTTTAACTCTTCACTGCATTGCCAATAAATTTAAGCACTACATAACTCTGAAAAAGTCCATTCGTGTACCAAACACTTACAAACTAATACATACACATCGCTTGGCCAATATTCACAGCACTAAACCGTAAACCAAGAGCACAGAACAGTAGCCAGCACTTGTACTCAGGTCACCAAGTATAAAATCGCATCAACGCTAACATCATGATGACCGTTCCTCTTCTGCATATAAACATATAGGATAAATGTTTGTTAGTGTGTGTATATATATATATATATAATATATATTTATATGTGTATGCATGCACACGTATGGGTGCTTGTATGCGTTATCAGAACGTACGAATGTTAAATAAACATAAATAACACACATTCCTTCTTACGTTACGTATGCATTGTATATTTAAATGCTCATTCGCGTGCACTCGCATACAAACACGCTCGTACGCATAGTTTTTCAATAATGTTCAATGAAGCTCAAGAGTTTTGCATATTTGGAGCGTAAATGAATTATCGGTTTATCGGTATGTGCAATGCGTGCAACGCGGAAACCAGAATACGTGTAGAAACCGATAAATATGAAACTTAATCATAATAAAGAAAAAAATTTCCTTTTTTTTTTTATAAAAGAACACAAATTTAATGAAATTCATAAATTTGCAATAAATGCAGAACGAAGCGAAAAAACAAAAAAATGCAAAATAGACGAAAACGAAAAAAATGGAAAAAATTATAATCCGCACGCATACTATAAAAATAATCTTTTAATAACAAAATTAAAAGCAAATCATCGTCGAGGCAATAAAAAGAAAAGAACTTGGAAAGGAAAATATAAATTTGATGAAAAATTTTTCGTCAGAAAAAATTCTTCCTCAAAGAAGGAAAAAGAAACTACGGTCGGTTTGCGCCGGATTCCTGGTAGCAACAAATTTTTTTGTTTTTTTTTATTAATTTTAGACATGTCGGTCGTTCGGTCGTCAACACTTAACTGCCATAGGGCATTGATAATTGCTTTTTCGGTCATTTTATATATTTAGGGATTACGTAAGAGCTAGATACAGCTCAACTAGGATTATGGGCGCCAAGCTTCATTTTTGTTTGTTTTAGAGTTTCAATGGCACACTGCGGGTATAATGGGAGATAGACGTAAAGCGACTTTGTACGTCCCGCTAAGCTAATAATATAGAACCTCTCAAGCGCAGTTTCATGTGTTACAAACACCGTGAAAAAATTAATACACCGTGTTCGCAAGGATGAGCATAGAAATCTTTGCGTAAAGAAAAGTTTTTAAAAGATTTCTTCTTTTTTTTTTTTTCATTTTACTTTTATATCCAACAACGCAACAGTCATTTGCATAAATTGCTCGAAGATAATGCTAACTTTTTACGGTAATCTGTGTTAGTTGTGTTGGCATCTGCGTGTACCTATGTGTGTGTCTCGAAAAGCCACAAAATATTTTGCAAAACTTTATTCCCTTTGACTTGACGTTAAGCTACGTTTTTACGGGTGTGCCTCACAATTTTAGATTGGTTTTCTGGATATTGAGTAATGCATACGTACCAAAGTTGCCCAGAAATAGATGGGCGGTTTAACAGTGCGTATATTAAACTGAAATAAACGATTTTTGTTATTGTTTTAATTTAGATTTGTTTCAAACTATGAGGCAAAACATTTGGAAAAGTATTCGAAAAGTAATATAAATATTTTTTTATTTTTAAATTTTTCCCATTTTCACCGCATATAAATCCATACGAATTTTCCTTTTATGCTTATCGTACATATGCTTCCATTACTTTAGGAAAGAGAAAATCAGAAGCAACTAAAAAGTCTCTATATCCGACCATAGCTAACACTCTCTTGTTTATAAAAACGTATATATGAAAAAAAAAAGAGAAAAACAATTCTTTAGAGACATTTTTAGTTAGTTTAGTTGCTACAGATCTTTTATCCATAGTTCTGTAACGTTCCGTATGGAAATATGATTTTAATGTATAAGAAGTTCGACTTTTTCTCAACGCCCCAAGCTATTTTACATATATATATAGTCACATAAAATTACAAAGACAACATTTTGTTTGCCATGTTGTGAATCGCTTCAATAAAAGTTAATTTGAAAGATAAATTTTTATATAACACATTTTATACTTTCTAGTCTTCTGTAGTTTGTATTTTATTCTCCAAGTCTTCTTGTTTGTGCCGAATATTTGAGTTAGAATTGACAAGCATGTCAATGCCTTGCCTTTTTTTACTTATCAAGTTCTTCTATTTGGTACTCATATCAATGGGCAATCCGTGACGTTAATGTAGAGTTAACATACTTACTGTATCCTATTCTGCTCTCCAGATTTCTTTATGTAAAATTTTTCCAAAAATCTTTTTTTCTTGCTTCTTGATGTTCTGGATCTTCTAGAATATATGGAAAAAAATTCATTGTTCACAAAAAATTTTTTCCTCGAAAATTATGACCTGTGTCCTGAACGCTTCGACAAGAATGTTTGGGTGAAGTGAACTGCAGCTAGGATGTTGCAGCTTAATATCCTGGCTTATGGTGCGTACCTCTTCTTACACACTGGAGAATGTCTTTGGAAACTGTTTACGTTAAGTTAATTTAAAATCGTTTGGAAGATAAATATGTTAGTGTGGCTTCACCAAGGTAATCTTCAAGTTTTTCCCTACTTTCTTTCAAGAGATTCCCTACTTTCAATTGTTTCTACCAAGAAATTAAAAGCTTGAGACGAGTCTTTTTAAGTTTCTTCTCGCTTCCGCTATATATTTTCCTGTGATTTTTTCGATCATTTCGCAACATGCAAAGTGTAAAACGTACGATTCTCTCTTTGAAGGATACGACAAAACGAGCACTTTCGAGGAAAGGGAATGAGAAACGAAATGTTTGAGCTTGAAAGGGCATTTTTATGCTTCTCGTATCACAACCCAATGTAGTTTTCATTCAAAGACTTGCCCTTTACGCAGATATCAATGTTGCTAAAAACTATCACAAATTTCTGTAGACATAGGGACGAAAATTAAAGGATTTTTAAAGGATTGCTTATCGCTAAGAGCACCTTCTACGAAAACTATCCCCAGGCACGCTTAATAATCTTCTCAAATATTATTATTCAACCATTTTTCCTTCTTTACTTTTAGCTTGTAGGCTCTTACAGCGAATAAGAACATTATAGTCGGGCAAGGCCGACCTTTAAATACCCTACACCACATTGTCTAACACAGTTCTTATTTTTATTATAGAACACAAAAATTACGTCTTATATCTATATAAAGGCATATTTCTCAATTGCGTATCTATGGGGACGCGGGGCCAAAACGCAACCTAATGTAGTACAAGTTTAATATGGCGTAGGGCAGGATTCAAAAATAGGCGTAGATGGTCCCAATATTGTAGAGTACAGACCTTTTTGCTTCACAGAGGGTAGGATAGGATAGGATAGAATCCAAAAAATAGACCGAGATGGTCCAAATTTGATACGGTTCATTTTCTTATATTAAATTACTGTTGCAAGTTAAATAAGAGCTTCTATTGAGCGATTTTTCTACTGAACTTTCATTTGATTAAATTTTTTTTGGTTTTTATCATATTATCTATCTATCATTGTCGCTTTTCATATGCACTTAATTAGGTTATTTTGAGCAAAGTTACGTTGCTTTGGAGACATCTATTCGGTAAAATTTGACAAACTCTTGCGACCATATATTACATTCTGTTATGCTATGTACTAATCCACTTCAGTATGCATTGTA
This sequence comes from Glossina morsitans morsitans, assembly GCA_001077435.1. Lineage (NCBI taxonomy): Eukaryota > Metazoa > Arthropoda > Insecta > Diptera > Glossinidae > Glossina > Glossina morsitans. The sequence goes on from CCAG010021086.1 coordinate 26,060, forward strand.
CTTAGATCTTAGTTTATTTTGTTCGAAGTTACTTTACTAATTTACTTTACTTAATCCATTTTTACTACTTATCGTAAGGCAGCCTAGTTTGACTTATAGCAAACTACTTTGTATTCAATCAATAATCTTTTCCATGCCAACCTACCTTATTACACGCAGACAGTTGTATAGTCAGTAAAGCACGTCGTAAAGCACAAACGTATAAAAAGTTATAGTGGTACGTGACTGTTAATTTACTGGGAACACACTTTACATTATAACCAACGAGTAGGCAGTCAATTTTATAACATTTAATTTAACTATTTTTTCATTAAAAAGGGGAAGAATATTTCAGTTACCCAATGCAACGACATAAATGCTTCTCTTTTCTTTTTTCAATTTCAATAAATCAATTAGCCCAAAGATCACATTGCCATCATACAGTCATCATTTATTTCCCATGTAAAGGGGCGAATCGTAAAGCAAAGAGTATCCCCTAGCCCTAATGTGTCAAAGGCCACTTTCTGCATGGTACGATCGACTTCTAAAGCAAATTAAATCGAATAAATGTAATCGTATACTAAAATCGGCAGTGTTAGAAGTGCGTTTCCTGCCATTTCCAATTCAACCAATAGCAAATCAATAATACGTCTTGGCGGTTTTAAAAATCTTAGAACCTTTAAACCGTGCCCGTGCACGATTGGACGCTTTATTCAAATAGACAAAATTAATGTGAAACCCGCAATGTAAGTAGACAAAATGTTTTCATTCCCAGCGGCGTCAGGTAAGGAAGCTTTAGACCAAGTAGATATAACAATCACTTCAATTCAGTTCATGCGAACTTGAGAGTTATCTGCCCCAAGCCGACGCCTATGGGTACGGGAGCATAAAGGGGAAATGCGTGAGAAAGAAGGTGAACTTGAACGTGAACTAAGAAGACAACATGAATCTAGGCTTAGGGAGAAAGGTGAACACGTACGAATATCACCTTAACGTGATAAAAAACGTAATAGGAAAGTCAATGAACTATGAGAAAACTAAAAAAGAAAGTGCAGAAGTTTAAAAGAATTTCTGGAAAATCACGAGACGAAATGTTGAGGCGATATGACCGCAATTCGAACTACGTGCTTTACTATTTTTAGGGCCAATCTTAAGTGCCACTTGAAGAGAATCGGAAGTTGTAGAGACGGACGCGTGTATCGTTGCTAAGCCACCTAGTTCGGGAGATATGGAAGAGTTTTAAATTTTTCTCCCACGGACACTCTACGGACGATTACAACTAAAAGAAATGCATGTGCCTTACCTGTATAAAATAATCGGACGGACGAAACCTACTTACTGAAAGGCCACATCATAAGCGCGAAGCTATTCTATAATCTGTCCCACCTGTGGTCTCCTTCGTCTCATAATTTGCAATGAGTGATAGTGGGATGATGAATGGGAGCTAGTGTGAGAGAATAAGACGATAGCGAAGGTGGTGGCAATGATGCGGAGATCGTCTTAGGATATTTTAATAATGTTCAATTAATTGAATTGAAATTGAAAGAGGATGAGGTTGCTCAATGGCAATCACGCCTTCTTTACTGTTAATAGGGTATCGGATATAAAGTTTGTAGAAATCCTTGCAATGCAGAGTCTATCTCGCCTCAAAGTTCGTACTATCGCACCTGTCGAGAAAATGAAACTCTTCGATCACCAAAACTATCACAATTGGAATAAATTAAGAAGACAATAAAAAAAAAAAAACGAATTGAATCTAATGCAGTAGAAGGTAGGAGAGTGTGGAGACCTTTTTTGGGTATGAAGACCAATTAAAGTGAAGAGAAGTACAATTGCAAAGCAAATAATTCAAATGGTAAAAGGAAAGAGGACTTGAACTCCAACATGTTAGCAACAAAAACAACAGAAGACAATGTTAAAACAAGAGAAGAGAAGGAAGAGAAATACCAAAATCTATTGAAAAACTGTACGAAACTGATTTCGAAGTATGGGAAAAAAAATTAAGACAGCGACACTAAAAAGGGGCTTGAGACAGAGCTGAACGAAATATGCAAATTGACAGTGTAGTACAACAAAAGCATGAAGAAATTTTGAAGAATAATAAACAATTTAAAGTTAAATTTGATCCTTTAAAAGCAAACACAAAAACGATTTACAAGAAGGCGAGTCTGTGAAAATTTGTACAAAGGAAGAATATACTGTAACTCGTAAGAAGTTAGCGGAATGCGATTCTCAAATGAAAGGCAATATTATACAGATACGGATAGGTCTGCAACATAAGGTGAAAGGATGTCGAATGGCTTTATCAACGAACGTGAACAATTGCGAAAACATTTGTAGTGCAAATTGCAGAGTGAAATGCCGGTTTTGAAGAAGCAATGAGACCAAGAAATTTACCTTGACTAGAAGCGATATGAAGTCGAAAAAGTGGCCAATGCAGAAACTCGGTAAACTCGTTAAAGCATTGCATACGCCACTGAAAATGCTTCTGACCGGACTACTGTTTCGATCACTTTCTCCTCCGATCACCTTATACGATCTCGGAAACGTCCTTCCGAGTGTTACAAACGCGTGGGCAAAATGATCACACACGCTCCCTTTTTCAAGATATGAAAAGAAATATAAAAACACGTCATAAATTAAAATTAGATAAATGAGTTACGGACGAGAAATTTAAATTGAATTCAACTGCATTGAATCGATATAAATTTAATTACACTAAAGGGTATTCTTTTCGAAAGCGTTCAATCTGGTAATAAATTTTTTTATCTCTTTGCCATCACAAATCATTCCAGTTTCTCTTTTTTTATCCTTTTTAATATTTTATTTTCTTGACATAAATTTTTTGCGGGCGCTAGTCCTCCCTTACAATTGAAAAGGGCATATAGAATATTAGAAAACTATAAAAAAGGCATTCCGTTCAAATACTTTATTATTGACAGGTTCAACTTTTCGCGGTGTTAAACAGTTTCATTTTATATCCTCAGAATAATTTCTTATTCACGTGCTTTGACTTTCTTACGCCATAGTGTGTGTGCGTGTGTATTGTCATGGTGCGACACATTCTACAAAAACGTCTAGTCGCTGAGGTTGGGTGGTAGACGGGGGGAGGGGGCCGTGAACTAAGTGAATTGACAGTTATTGTTGTACTTTAAGCAACGCCAAGCTTGTGCGGAGGGTAACAAATGGATGATAGAAAGCAAAAAATAATCTGCTAAAATTTCTTATCAAGTTAACGAAAAAATCTTCTTTTTCCTATCATTTCTTTTTTTCCTTTTTTGTAGAAATAACATTTTTTGTCATATTATTTTTCGAATTCAATTGAAGTTAATAATTTATCGGTAGGAGGTTACACGGTACATAAAGTTGTTCAATTCAAGTGTGTCGCTGCATTTTCTTAAAGTTGTTCTTGAAGCTTTTGATTAACATGAACACGCTGATGAATACAACCACGTTAAAGTATTTAAATTTGTTTGTTTCCTCTGTCAACAACATATACATATATATATATATATATATATTATATGTAGTATAATAGTGTTTGTATATGTGAAAATGAACTTATATATTCGTCTGCCATGTTTGCCAAATTATCAAATAAATGAGGATGCTCTTAACTCTTGCATTTACAATTTCGTAGAATTCTCTTAATGTAATCCAAGACATAAGAATACAAAGCTTTCATTTAATGAACCTTTTTAGGGAATCAGTTTGCATGGATAAAAACAACCAAAAAAAAAAATGTACATTCCTTATAACCCGAATATTGAACACCCATCATTCGAGCTAAACTAACTAAGTGCATCAAAGTGCATATTTAATCCATAATTAATATGCGCCCTTCTTCGTTGATTATTCGCAGTCTGTCCTATATAATCATATTATTTTCTTTACAAGGTAAAGATGCAAACAGATAAGTAAATAGAACGTTTGGAAAGATTATTGGCTTTCTAGACTAACATCCAAGCAGCTCCATAACCGAATAGATAAGAATCGCGACTACCAAGTTAGTGCTCGCGGTTTGAAATGTCAAATCCTTAGAGCATACTTGATTATGGCTATCGTAAGGGCTCAGTCCTTACGGGCCTGATTAGACCACACCGCCTATTACTTTGCATGCATACTACTTTCCTGCATATTTCCCCCCCTCGCTTTTATCTGATCTTTACCATACTTCAGGTATCATCCATTTTACCATCCTTACCATATTGCAGGGAACATCCCTGGAGTGATTGGTTATACATATAAAAAAAAAAAAAAAAAAATCATCGTTGGAAGGTTGTTTCGAATATTTTCTTAATACACAATCAACTCATCAAGAAAGTTTAATTGACTCTAACACCCTGGCTGCGTACAATAAAGAATAAAGAATAAATTTATCTCAACTTTACCTTCTTACTTTAAGTGCGTATTCTTGCCTAGAGTAGTATTATAAAATATTAAGAATGACGATTTTGATATTTTTGTCTAGAGGAAATGTGCGCAGATCTTAAAAAAAATTTAATAGTTTTTGACACAGATAGAACAAGGGAAACGTTGTCGCCAATAATTTGAAAACTTGAAAATCTAGAGAACAATTCAAACAATAGCCGAATATATTAATGTAAATTCATACCGTCGCTCTGGCACTCGAGAAGCGAAGGGTACGCGTGCAGTTGTAGTAAAGTCTCGAAAAAACAATAGAGTGCAGTAGCATAAACTGTAAAGAGAAAAGTGTCTGTCAGAATGTCAAATCAATTGGACACGTTTTGTAATGTGTTCGCCCTCCGTTTATGCTTTTTATTCTTCTTTTCACTGTTTTGTTTTGCTATCTTTTGTTGCCAAAAGCAGAGTTAAATCACATCATACAAAACGAAAGCAAACACACACAAAAAGGAGCCAAAGAATATCATACAACGCATTGCCACCATCATCATGAATAATGTGCATACGAATAACGAACGTAAAGTATCTGCAGCTTAAAATATACTGTTGACAAGGAAATTCTAAACTAAACCTGAGCTTCGGTGTAAATTCAATTCATGCAGTCAAGTCAGTAGCAGCAACAGCAACAGCAACAGCAACAGCAATAGCAATAGCATCAACCTTCTACACATAAGTATGTACATAAATATTGAATAGCTTTAACTGTATACTACCGTCACACTAACTAACATGAATTAATATTTATATACATATTTATTTCCTCTATGATTAACTTGAATTGTACGTACGGATGAAGCGAAAGAGAAAAAAAAAATTGAAAAAAAAAAGTGTTTTCTCTATCATTGAAATGAAAACGATCAAAATGAATCACGCAATCTAATCAAAAGCAATAATACCATTACTAACAACAAAGGCAGCAGCAACAAAATCGACAAAATCAAGCAACATCAGCATTACTAATGCGTACTACTACTAAGTTGTTGTACGTACGTACGTAAGTCCATCATACGGCAAAAAGAAAGAAAAATCTTTTGTACACATCATTACCAGCACCAGAGAATAATCATCACCATCACCATCAGCAACGTCATTGTCATTACTAAATAGACAACAAACAAAACGACATCCACGTCTTCCTTTAGTTAGTTAGTTCCCTTCCTATCTAGTTAGCACATTGAAAAATGCATTTTTGTATCTATTTATGCACATCCTATCCAGAAATGGACAACCAACTGGTTTTTAGGGAGCATGTGATTAGTAGTATATATATATACATAGAAATCGTTATAATACAACGAGAATACGTTGCGCCATGTTCGTTTGTGCGTTTTTTCCTTTCGGTTTTTTTTTTTTTTTTTTTTTTTTTTTTTTTTCTTTCTTTTCACTATTTATGGTTGAATTACGATTTAAGCTTCTATAGTTAGTTGATTGGGTGGGTTTATGTTCGCATATTCTAATGATATGAAACGTTATTCCAAGTGTAAATGAATGGAAATAATTGCATCACATATAGCCATCCATCCATCCGTCCATTTACGGTTGATAAGTGATTAAGTGAATTTGTCAAAACAAATTTATCTCCTTTCGCTATCAAAGCTATTTCAAATGCAAAAATGACTAGAATTGACTAAATTGGGAGGCTTGCAGTTAAAGCGTGTAAAGTTCTCTTGAATTGATTATCTTGTTTATTCATGAGAAACAATATTAAAAACAAACTATCTAAAACCAAACGAACGAAATTATTTTCAGTTTTTATTACTAATTACCCTGCCATTTTTTGATTTTCTATATAAACAGCAAGGGGGGAATGTAGTGCAGTGCATTATTTGTATGGAAAATATATAAAAGTTTGTAGTAAGTCGAATTTTTGAAATAGTTGTTTTCAAACGAAAGCAAATAAATGTATTGCAGTCGGCCACGGACGACCTTTAAATACCCTAGAACTGCTCGTTGAAGGCATACTTGCTATAAAAGACATTACATCGGAGAGTGCCCAAATGGTCACCCGAGGTCAGCCGCATTTAACTTAAAAAGTTGCCCTAACTGCAGAAAAGCTTACATGGCAACTCCTTAGCTATGTGTCTTGACGAATTTCGCAAATCGCAATTGATTTTCATACGACGACTTTTCGGAGTGAGAAGTTATGTGTGAAGAGGTCGAAAAAATGGTCCAATTTAAAGCATTTTCAATAGCGCTCGGCCTTGCACTAAAATATGCTGGCTTACCAAGCGTATCCGAAGTTTCAACATGTAAGTTCAGCATAAAGATACTGTTAACGCACATACATAAGATGAACAGATAGCAGACAAGCCGCTGAAAGGTAGGCCTATCTCAAGTTCTTCTGAATGTGACATGCATCCGCACAAGCTTAATATGCTTTGTTAACTCATACGGTCTAGGGTATAAAAAACGATGTTGGAAGAACTTCTATTCGCTGTCTATTAGTCAACTTGCAGGTGATTGGATTCGTTGCTCTCATTACTTTTATATTCTAGTATATAAAGGTTATCTATAATGTGTCCCTAGTACATCAAGGTAATTAGACATTTGCTTTGTTATCCACAAGTATACCTCGTCCTTTTGAATAGCGCTGATCTTTAAAGTTCATTTCCAAAAGAGTAACAGTTTATAAAAATATTGAGAACAGGGTGTTGGAAAACCGTTTTGCTTTCAATGTTTGCAAAAATTTATTATTCGTGTCGTTTAGACTTTTTTGGGTTGTCTTTTAATGCATCAAACTGTGAACAATGCTCTGCACTCACGAAGACATGCCTCGCATTACTTGCTTAATATAAACATCACAACCTCGAAAAATGAGAATGAAAACAAAACGTTATCATTTTGTTTTTTTATAACTTTAAAAAAAAAAGCAAATCCTAATTATGAATAAAAGTAATTTATGAGCTCGTATTCGTATTCATTGTCATGAAAGAAGAAGTAATCACTTACGTGTACCTGCAGAATTTTTAACAATAGGTTATGATTTCTCTTCTCTTCTTTTTTTTTGGAAAAACAAAAAGTCTGTAACGCATCAATGAAAATTACGTGTTAATAATCTGTCAGTGGCTTCTTTGTAAGTGATACGT
>CCAG010021091.1:0-58198 GCA_001077435.1 Glossina morsitans morsitans
TTTTTTTTTTTTTTTACTTTCATCTGTTCGCAAAAAAAAATGTTTTTCTTGTATCCACTATTAATGGAGAACATGTTGTAATTATGTTTAAATGAGTAACATCAAATAAACCTGAAATTTTCGTCGGTTGTCCGTTTGAAACGTTGAATATTTTTGCAACGTAGTATTTTATGGGTATAGATTAACGCCGACTTTTGAAACGGTATGCAATGGTAATGATCGCTCGTAACTTAATAGCGCCACATAATTCTAAGGAGTATATTCAACAACACGCTTCAGAAACTAGATAAAGCACATAAATTCTTTGCCAATGTAAAATTCGGAACGCACTTAAACCTTCATATGGCCAGACATTTATCTGCGCAGCTGCGGAAGAACATACCTTCTACGCCCACGCGCCTACGCAGCAAAAACTGTGAACACGTTTGGTTTTCATATTTTTTGTTTGTTGCTCATAAAGTGCCACACATACATACACCATGTAAATTTCCATGTTTGTTCTGAAAATAGAAAAGATCAGCCTCGTTCACCCAATACTATAGAGTATGAAACTTTAGTTCTTTTCTTTTTTTTTTTGTCTTTTTTAAGATAACGATGATGAGTAAACAAGATTCGGTTACGACTGAATATAATTTTCTTATTTACTACTTTGGTTGCTATTTCTTCCTTTCAGTTTAAAGCTCAGATTATTCGCTAAAAAGTCCCCAGCTTGCTACTTGCACACTTTAAACGAGGAAGGACAGGTGCATAGGGTAATTAAGAGACGAGCAAATATTCGTAGTACAGGTCATCTTTGAATTACAAACAGGCTAACAATTCCGAGTATAAAAGTAAGCGCAAGAAATAAGCAATTTCTATTTCACTCAAAGAGAAGGTAGCCTACCTTCCACGTTAAGTCAGGGTAAAAAAAACTGTCTATTATTTATTTGATTTTAGACGTGTCAGTTGGGCAACCGGAGTCGTGTTTGCTTCGAAATTTTTCAATGGCTCTGGTAAATATATTTCATCAAATTTTTGTGTGATATGTATCAGCAATTGTCGTTGTCCCGGGGCCTCAACACTCTCCAAAGTGGGTTTATTGGGCCATACATAATAAATATATCTGATTTTTCCAGTGTAAATTAGGCCTCTAGCCTATAACGCTCTGGATGGCGCCGGTTATGCTAAATTAACCCGTGTGCCATCGGGCACCGTGGGGTAAAATTCTCATGGTAGGGTACCCACGTTAAATCGTCAGACAAATCTGTCTTTGTCCTGGCAAATTACATTCATTTTAAAGCCTTGCACAAACTTGCTATGCTTGGCTTTACCGCATGCAAACTAAAAAAATTTGATAAATCGACAAGAATGTTTGTATCGGCCAAGAATGGCATGTCCCGTGGACAGCCTTGTCAGCAAAATAGTCGGTCGTTCAAGTAAACATTCATTGAAGACCCAAATCAATCAATTGAAAATGCATCGCGCACAGCTGAGAAGCTACAAATGTGTTTTAAGAAAATGCAAAAATGGAAAAATCCATGTATTATCGTTGCAGTGATCAAACTTTTATCTGAAGAGGGATATTTTTAATAATATGTGATGAAAATAAGAGAAGGCTTACATTTAGCCCAGATATTTAAAATTGATTTGAAGAAGATATTATTGTGTTAGTTCAGGGTTTACGTTGAAAAATTCAAGGTAGCTTCCAGAAACTTTGCATCAACTTTGCAGATAGATACCTATCTCGGCGAACAGTGTATGTAGCAACGCAAAAAAAAAAATGCAAAGATGAAGAGGAAAATAATTTTATGTGGTTGCCATGGAAGCGTGCATACGCACACACGCACACACACACGCACGCATTCGCACATATATTACATACATCATCTTTCATTATTCATGTTGAATTATTATTGTTTTTTTTTATTTTCGATTTGGCGCATAACAAAGCACCCACATACACGTAGATAACGCACTTATTTGCTTACATATATCGAAAATGAAAAAAAATAAAAATAAAAATCAGTTTTTCTCTTCGTTTCTTCTTCCTCTTCCTCTTCTTCTTCGTCTTTTTCGTTTTTTGTTTATAACTTTTGTACTTGCAGTAAAAGTTGACGTACAAAAAGTTTGATTGTGTGCATATAAAAAAGAGAAGAACTATACATCCATTCACATGCATATATAAGCATATAAGCGGTTTCCACATTATCTGTACATTATCTTAATGAGCACAACAACATTGCCCACAAAATGACGCTGTGCTGCTCCAATGTCTGGATACATTTTTCAGTGTCAACAGTGTGAGTTAATTTCACTTAATGTATACGAAAGATATTTACTTGAGTCATTGTTTATATACATACATGATACATGTGCACATATACGGCGGCTCATACATGCATATCTGCCTATGTAGATTTGTTATTAAAATTTAAAAAAAAAAAAAAGCAAGAAGTGAAAAGATATTTAAATTAATTAGCACAACAATAACCAACGGGCTTTTAGTGAAAACTACGCTTGGACCTAAAGATTCTTGTAGAGTGTAAACGCCTCATGCACATGCATATGCACATATATGCACGTATACGCAAAGCAAACTCTCTTTTTTCCGTCTACACCTAATGGATGCTTACACATACACACCCTCTTCCCTTCTTACCAAAAAAAAAATCAAAAAGACAATGGATATTGACTTTTAAATGCTTACCTTCGCAACTTCAAGAAATTGCACAACTCATAAAATAAATAAATTTCGTTCTCTTCAAACCCTACATATAGTATACTTCAAATAGTAAGCCCCTCACGGGAATTGGTAACTTTATTCGCACATGCATCCAATGCACATATTTGAAATATGGCTGCGGAGATGTTGAAAATTAAAATGATTTTGTATGGCGGCAAAACCTGACTTTATATGTTTTCCAAACAATGTATTGAAATTCTATTTTACAGTTCTTTTTAATTGTTTTTGTTTCGTTTACACACCGTGAAATGAGGGAAATTCATTAATTGTATGATTGCATATGGTTTTCAGTACAACTAAACCAAATTTAAAGCAGTATCGACGCATATAATACAGCTAAACCGAAATAGGAGGGAGTAAATAATTTAATAATCAGATTTTCATTTTGTCGCGACCCATTTTTCCATTTTCAAAATAATGAAATGCTAAATGCATCAACAATGTTTGCAAATTATAAAAAACGCTTTATTAAAACTCCCGTTCACCAGATGATGATTTCTCATTGCAGACAGTAGAGCCGTTTTTGGCTCAATGACTGAATGTTAACCTAACCGGCAAAATTGAAGCATTCAACAAATTTATGCGACAAAATTTGAAGTATATTTTGGTTTATGTTTTTAAATAAACGCGTTCACAATGTTTTATCATGCGAATTGGAAATTTCCCATTTCGCGGCATAAACACATGCTCAACGCATTCATGCCATTAATAAATTGCCAAGGAAACATCTAGATCAAATTAACCTACTTCGATTGATTCTTTCCGCTTCTGGAAATTGCTGACGTCGTTTCCGCGGCTTTCGATGATCGTAAATCATCTGGCTAAATCTGTTTAGTATGCAAGTTTATCATAGGAAGTGAAAAAATTTGACCATAACATGAAGTCATTGTTACTGTGTCTCTGCTATGAAATTTTATTTCTTTTTTTTATTATCCGTGTTAGACGGTGATGATCGGAAAGAAGTGGGAAAAGAGAAAGACATAGGAAACCAGCCGCAGCCTAGTAGGTGTTAGCCGCTCACTGTGTATACGACCAAAGTAGACACTAGCGCATTGAGACTTGTACCCGTGAAGACAAATGTGGTAACCGCGATTCTTACCTATTTGGGTACCCATGCGAACCTATGACAGTGCAAACTTCCACAAATCGTCATAAGCAACTGACCTTTTGAGGAATCATACAGTTATAATTTGAAAATTGATTATTGATTTGAGTTGATACGCCTGCGTACAGGGAGCTCACTGTTTGTGAATATACTCGAACGTGCCCAGTATTGGTACGTATTCGAAATCTAAGAAAAATTTCGTTTTGTAATTCGCTTAACACTAGAAGAGTCCTTTCGAGTTTTGAAGCTTTAAAAAAATGGTTATAAGCCGTACAAAGTTCCAAAAATTCTTTAATGATTTTTATTTCTACGAAAAAACCGTTATAATGCGGTAATTAATTCTTTTTTACCTACTCTAGTTTTCCAGATGCCGATGCCAGATACGTACTTTTGTCAAAGTGGATCGGTTGCAAACATAAAAATAAGAAACTGAAGTTTGGCACGAAAATTCCTTAATTAGCGTGATCGGCTTACGTGCACATACACAGTTTGCAAGAAACTGAGACGACTTCAATAACTCATTGATAATTTTTTCATATTTTCATCCATCATTTTTGATTTGGTGGAGAATTTACAAAAAACTGCCCCTTGAACTTCCGCCAGAATCATCCATATGTTTCGTTCGAAAATGGTCCCGAATGATTTATCAATACCCCTACACTTAACGGGTTAAAAACTACACTTTGCATATGTCGTTTGAGGTTTATTGGATGCTTTTCTGCACAAACTAACTCATCTTGGTAGGAGCAGGTATATGCAAAATGTCGGTAGTTCTAGTGTTAAATATTCGAACTTTAAGTTTGTGTTTTTCGATAATCATCGTCAGCTTTTTTCTAAAGTATTTGGAACTGTTGCTGATTCCTTCAAACGTTGTAAGTAACTGATTATACCCAAAACATTCCATTTGCTAATGGTAGTTGTAAAAAGCATGCATTCAAGCATACGGACATGCTTGAATAAAAATGCATGTAAATATGTGTTTTGTGCATTATTAACAATGGAAAAATTAAAAATAATAAAGTTTTTGAATAACTAGTAAATTTATATATATATATATATATATATGTATAAATATATATATACATATACATATATATATATATATATAAATTATATATATATATGTATAAATATGAAAATAAATATATCTATATATACATATATATATATGAATATATGCATTTAAACGAGCGACAATAAAGAGTAAGGGTGCGCCATCATTTATATATACATGCATTGTATTGTTCTCTATACACGTGCAACTTTCAATCTTTTCTTTCTTTGTCATTTGATGGGAAAATGTAAAATTTTCGTCATATATATATATATATATATATTACTTTTTGATTATTTCAATATTTACAAAAAAAAAACACAATATTTCTTATATTTATTTTTCTATTTCATTTTATACATACTAACTATCAAATATGAGTAGCGAGTAGAGGTGGGCTATTGTCTGAAGCACTTGAACTGTTAGGAAAACTTTGTATTGAAGGAAAAGTTTGCAACTAAACACTATTAAAGTGTATGAATAGTGGTAAAAACCAGTTATCTTGTTTTTGTGCCGTTGATGTTGTTGTTGTGGTTGTGTTTGCTGATAACAATATTATCACTGCAGAAATATCTCAACATTGTGACCATTATAGACGAAAATATACTTGAACTCTCTCTGGACACAGTTCTCTATCTCTGTACTTCCCTTGCAAAATTTTGTATCCTCCCAGGGACTTGTAACTTGCCGCCGTGTCTACTTTAAATCTGTTTGCCAGCTTATTTTTTTCTTATATGGTTGGCTTCAATTTCAAAAGGATGCAAAAAAACTTCGTAAATGAAAGAAAAAAAGTAAACAAAAATCCTTTTCTTCAGTAAACTCCTTCGCTGTACCCTCCTGCTGACTCCTGTTCATTGTTTACTTACTTGAAGTGACCTTCCAAACAAAGTTAGCGGATAAGGAGCCTAGAATATTTTTATAACTTTTCCCTAGCTGCAATAAAAACAGTGTTTAGATATTTGTTTAAAGTCAGATTTAGGCTGCTTGCCACCACCTAGTTAAGAGTTGAACAGGTTAAGATAACTTTTTATAAAGCTGTTGTTAGTTTTCTCTGTATAGTTTGCGGCTTGTAATGATGTGCAAAAACTTCAAAATAAACTGCCATTTGATTATGGTTAGTACTGTTCTGTTTTAAGCAACGACAAAGTTCTATTAACAGCTTCCTTGATTTTGCTGTCCTTTGACCAGTATAAGATTCTAAAGCTAATTAGTAAACAAACTTTTGTCGGTTAACATGTTATGAACCTCTTAAGGTGCCCGATCATTTAAATAAGAAAAAGAATCGAAATCGAAATAAATTCAAGTTTTTAATCTGTATTTAAAAAAAGAAAATATTGATTAAAGCATACACAATACGCTAACGTAGAAAAGGTAAACAAGCGGACTTAACGGCGATGGCTCTGATGGATGCATAAATAAATTGGTCCGATTACAGCACCTTAGGACTACAGTTCAACAGGTATTCTATCTAAAGAATAATCAATACATCTCGGCTTACCTGTTGAGATTTGTTTTGCTTCACGTGCAATTGTACTATTCCCCCAAACATGTGCCGTTGTTTAATCGCCACGTTAGTTATACTTGATAGCCTTCACGTCTTGGCTAGAAAGAATGGAAATACAAAACAACGTATCCGCGATCTTTGTTAAAGGGTCGATTATATTTATTTCTCTATTGCTTTTGAAGGGATTGTCTCTTGTTATCATTCAGAAGCCATTAGTATGATTGTCCTTGTGGGTGGTGTGCTCAACAGCTGTGTATGCGAAAATAGTATCCTATATAATATAAAACTTTAAATTATAATGTATTTTTCCATCTTCTTTTTTTAATGCTAATTTATTTTTTATGCTTATTCGCGTTTCACTTTGAAAAATAAGGGAACGAATTTCACAACTTAACAAAAAGTTGTTAGAAAGAAGGCCAAGATATTTTTCTTCCTTTTTTTTTGCGTGTTATATATAGAAATACGTCAAAGTAAGTAATTATAGAAAAATTATAACAAAAGTGATTTTTTGAGAATAAAATAATGCAAAAATATTGAAAAAGACTTTCTGAGAAAAAATTCAGTTCGTTGCGTTGCAACTTTGCTACGACCAAATTGTAAAACGTTGAGCGTAGTTATGTTTTCTCTGTTATTCCGCATAATCAAACTAACTCCTTTATTAACGTCGGTTCGAATGTTGGCAATAATGTAATCATTATTTGATTTGATTTGATTTATGCTGTTAAGTTCAAAACTAAGAAAAAAGGATAGATCATATTAAGGTAAATAATATTGAAAGAGAGATAAAGAGAGACACTGATCACATTTTATCATATTGAAGTGAGTTTAAAAGCTGACAAAAGTTGTATTAGTGTAAGAAAGAGAGTGATATTTATTTATTTATATATTGTGCACATATTTGGTAAATCACTCCACAAAGCGTAGATTAACTTTGAATCCGTGACCATTGAGTTGTTAGTCGCGAACCTTTGCTTACTCGGCTGTTCATGCGGCAAACTGGGTGATTTTTCGTGGGAAAAAATCTTTATATTTTGCAATTTTATTGCGAAAAAGGTAAAAAAAGGACGGAATCACTCTCTCTCTCTCTCTCTCTCTCTCTCTCTCTCTCTCTCTCTTTCGCTCTCTCTCGCTGCCTCTCTCTACTTCGAAACGGTTCTGTAAAAATCACTTGGGTTAGTTTTACGGTTACGAAAATGTCTATAGCTTTACAATGATGGCAGAGGATCTTTACCGAAAGAAGGGGAAAAGTCATTACTTACTTTAAAAGCTTTTCAACTAAAAAAAAAAATTGTAGAACCCCTTTCTGAAATCCAAAGTGATTGAAATATTGCGAAAAAATTATTTATTAAATTGATGTGAAATTGACTCTTAAAAAAGTTTATATGACAGTCGAGTCTGCGTTGTCTGTATCACATCAGCACTATGATTATATTACTTTATATTATTAATATTGTAGCGCCTGAAAAAGCTATTAAGCCGTGTGTCGAACGCATTCGGCTTACACTACAAATTTCATCAGCAGCCTTTAGGGCAAGTTGTACATACGCACGGACACGTAAATGGTCGACAACTTACATTAGAAAGCTGAGAGGAAAAATATGTATCTTGGACGGATGTAATCATGACGCATGTTTCCGTTTTTTATATAATTCTTGTTAATCCGCTTCATTATTTTTTTTCTTTTTTCCTGTTCGCTTTTGCTTAACACTGAAAATAATTTTGTAAACTTAAAAGATAACCATGCCATGCAAATGTGTGCGATGATTGCTCTTTTAATTTTTACACAAAACAACAAAAATAATAATAACGAAATATGAAGTAACTATCGTTGCGTTAACGATAATCTTTGGCAACTTTTTTCTAAATAGTTCTTTGCACTACTCTATTAATTCTATCTTCATAAGCAGCAATCATTATTAGTAAAGCGTTAAGTTTAACAATCTCTTAAAAGATATCATCGTGAAGACTAAGAAATAGATGCCGAACTGTATTATAACAATTTCAAATCATCTCCTAAGTCTCATGTGCCATTGGATGTGCTGCAGACATATGCATAACAAATAAAACTATGCTTGATTACAACACTTTTCCCTATATTACAATGCACGTACATGTAGTAGATCAAAGAAAAATCCAAATAATAAGTGGTAAGCTGCTGTTAAGCCAACCACCTAAATGCTTACATGTGTTACATCTATTACCATGAAAAGTCGATTTTTCTTAAGCAGTTCTGCTCGTCTTCGATATCCGACCGCAGCCCAGGATGAGCTGAAATTTAACATAGGACAGGCCCCAAGCAGAATTTGGAGGTAAAACATAATTTATAATTGAAACAAAATAAAATTGAAAAAGTTGCCAATATTTTGAATATCATAAGTAATAATATAAAATAATTTTCTGAAAAAGGTTTGTTTATATTGCTCTTGAAAATGTGCTGCAGACAAAATCTCATTCTCTAGCATATACTATATATTATTTATTTATGGCTGTAGTAAACTTTATACTTACGCGTGTGCAAGACCGCGAAATTCTCCCCCTGCCCTTTAAAAAAGATAAACAATGGCAACCTATGGTATATTATAAAAAAAAAAAAAAAAAGATAATAATCTTTATGTGTTGTTGCATTTTATTTTTAACTCCCTGTTTGTCGTTCTTTCTGCTTGGATGTACACATATTTTTCGTTAGGGAAGGATTGATATATAAATACATTTATTCACACAGAAAAAGACTTATGTTTTCATACTGCCTATCACCGAAGGATGATGATTCAATTCATTTTGTCAAAACCTTTGCAACGCCCAGAAGGAAGCGTCAGAGATCAAACAAAATATATTTACATATAGTCTCGATCAGCATCAAACTTTAAATCGATTAAGGCATGTTCGTCTGTTCGTTTGTGTAATTTCCGTTCTAAAACTCTCCTGGCTGCAAAAATGAATCTATCGGTTTCAAATTTGGCACAAACATTCAGAATTCTTGCACGCAGGCTAGTGCTGAAAATAAGACAAATCGGCCCAAGGGAACGCCTACAGTGCCACTTAAATTGAGAACACCTCTTTTTTTCAAGAGGAATAGAAGATTGGGTTTTTTGCTCATCATTCATAAATAAATGTACAAATATTCGTAAGTATGTTCTATGGGCGATGCTGTAGATTCTGTACAAAAATGGGAAGAATTGACCGCGCTTACCAAATGTTAAAGTGTACCAAAATTTAATTTTTTTTTTTCAATTCCTCGCAGAAGCTAAGTTCGAAAACCCTATAAAGTATTACATATGAGTATAGAAATTTTTGGTCAGTATATAGAGTATGCAAAACTATGTTTTTCCTCTTTAATAGGGTAACGGTGTCGGGTGTAAAAGATTCGGTCGCGCCCGAATATAACTTTCTTACTTGTTTTATCTTATAAAGATGGTAAGGGAACTGAACTGAGTTAACAAACGCAAAAAAAGGAAAAGAACGCATTAACAATTTTTCTATAAAAATGTACATAAAATATACATTGTTGATGAGTGAAATAATCGAAATCGATGTAACGAAATTAGTCAATTAACGTGCGAGTGGGTGAAATTTTCATTATGTAATAAAGTTGGCGCCTGAGGACTAATTAATCCTTATTGTGCAATTCAAATGGTTAACATAATAACTCGCCCCATCCAAAAGAATAAGAAGAAGAGAGCAAGTGTAAAACCTTCAATTGATAGCTTAAGAGTTAATAAAGATTAAAGTTTAAAGTTTCATCAGTCCATATAATAGGGATCAAGAAAAGTACAGCAGGGCTCATCCGGTGGATGCCCTGTTCTTCGTTAACAGCCATCGAAACATAGTTTTATACCAAGTTTTTTTTTAAGGTAAACATAATTTATCCTTGCGCCTAAAATCTAGTTTAAGAACAAGTTCAATACGGGTATGAACTTGATAAGAAAAAAAAAAAATGAAAAGAAATTGAAACGTAATAAAAATTCGGCATAAGCTGCTTATTAACTTTTTTTTTTCCTTTAAATTTGAATGAACTGTTTGTCTGTCTAGAGTGTGAGCTGAGCATACAATGCTTATATTCTGATTTCAGGATTTATTTTGTTTGATTTCACTTCTCTTCCCACCACCCAAACGCATACCACGTATGTTTAACGAAGCATGCAACAAATTGCAAGCAACAACATATAGTATGCAAAAGCAGCAAACGTCAGTTTGAAGTGTTTTCATAGACATATGTTTGTCAGTCAGTAAATAACCAAGTGCGGGAAGTATATATAACAGATGTGCGTATGTTTTTGACTCCATGTCCGCCTGTTTATTTGTTTAAGTTTGTGTGCGTTATACTAGGTTGAAACGGGCACGAAAAAACGTTTGATTTACAAATTACACAGTCGTCGCTCTTTCTCTTTGACTAGCTGGCTGTCTGGATGTCTGGTTCACTAACTGGCAGCCATTCTGTTCAATTATACCTCTGGTGACTCGTTGTGAACCGCACATATCTTTCTAGCTGTCTCTCTATCTGCTTATATTGTAGTTTGCAATGCATACACCCATCGCCACCTTTTGTCAAGGAAAAGAAAAAAAGAAGAAGAAAACTTGAATAGTAAATGTAATCTAAACGTATTCAAAGTATTTGCAGGCAATGGTTGAGTGTGTCGAATCTCTCTAATGTGCACAAAGTCAAGATTGCAGACGTATGCATGCAAGTGATTTAGTTTGCACAGTATATTTATATTCAGATATATGCATTAACCAGGATATTTGTATATAAAGCTGTCATGAAGGCTTAAAACTTTTTAACTATGACCCTACCGTAAATAGCTAGAGTTGTATATGTGTCTGTTATTTTTGTTTTAATGTATATACACAATGCCAAAGGAATTGTTATACAATGTTTTTATGCATTGTCTTCTTCAGCTTTTTCTTCTTCCTACGTCTCGCTTAACAATAGTGGTAGCAGCAGTAGAAGTAGCAGTCTTTTTTTTGATATGTATTACTATAATATTTTTTTGTTTTTTTTTTTTTTTGGTTGTTTGTTTATTTATTTTTTTTATTTCTTCTCTACTTTATGGCTTTTCACTGTTGTTGATATTTTATTGATGGGATTATTTTTATTGTTGCTGTTGTTGTTGTCGCATATATTTTATTATGTATTTCCTTTTTACCCTTTTGCGGTTAACTATACAATATCATGTTGATGTATGTTGTTATTGTTGTTATTTTTGATGTTTTTAATATAAATTTTTTTGTTCTGAAATTATTCTGACATGGTGACTGATGATGTTATGTCTCTGTGTTACACTACTACCATTAGTATAGAATCGCGTATTGTCACCCTAAGAGAAACCCTCCAAAAAAATCACAATCGCTTGTGTTGTATTATGTTGTATTACAGTACATATGTGTGACTTACATGTACGTTTCTGACATGCATGCACTTTTCTTTCGGACCGTTGTTGCTTCTCCTGTCTATTTGATTGATTGTCTTTCTTTTTTTTTTTAATTGTTGCATTGCTTGTGCTTGACTGTTTCTCTTTCTTTACGTTTTATTAGTCTATCTTGAACTATTTGATATGATTCAACCTTAATATGACGCCACATTTTATTTATGTCGATCTGATCTATAATTAAAGTGATCAATTTTTAGTTGAGTAGGCGGGCAATGAGATATGCCATGCTTTGATGATGATAATGATCATCGCACTAGCATAACAAATCACTGAATCGTAGCTGCTTGCTTTCATCATTTAGCCATTGATGCCGTGGCAGGTATTGTGATTACAATTAAGTTTTTTGTGATTTATTAGCGAAATTGAGCATTTAAAGAAAAGGGAAGGCACGCGTAGGATATTTTATCCAAATCATTTACTGTTCAAACTTAGTCCCTATATTTTCCTCTCGTTTCTCTTCTTCTGTTTTTTCTCGTTTCAAAGAATAACTGGTCATTGATGACGAAAAGACGAATTTTTGAGTGGCATTGTGGGAGTGAACGAGACATATCGCTCGATTAAAGCATGAGGTAGCGATTAGAATGAGTTTTAATTGAAAGAAGAATGTCTGGTAAATACACTTGATGGAGTACATTATTCTAACAATGCTTGACTGGATTCTACGAAGCATTGTCCTCATATTCTCAGAGTCAGTCCTGATCTCAGTAGTGGTTTTGCCCGACTGAATACGCGAGACTAATCTCCTTATTCCTATCATGAGTATTCGGCTGTGCCGTCGTTTTCATATTATCGAAGACTCCGACGGAAACTAAAAGTTTGCTTCAGTTTTATCAATCGGGGTAATCGGTTCTTGATTGCTAAAAAATTTGTTGCCTGAAGCAAATATCGATCTAAAATTTCATATAGCTATTTATCAAAAAGACTTGAGCGTTAGATCGCCCTGATCGATTAGCGGTTTTATTTACTATAGATTGCAATTCCTTTATAATTGCGTTTAATGATGGATGGGCATCCAAGAGTTGGATCAAGACGAACATTCCTAATTTTCTTATTCTTTTTATTGTTCCAATTAAATTTCTTTAAACTATTTTTAGTCATTCAAATGTATCGTTATTAACGTTTTGCGTTTTTTTGCACTTACACAATTTTTTTCTTGCAACTTGCTCTTAATATCTTCATAATGAAAACGATAATGTACTCTTGTATATAGAGTGTAAATTTTAGACGACATGTGTCAAGTGTCACAAGTATGTTTTCACAAGATATCTGCAATTGCTCTTAACTTAATATGTAATAATAAGAGATTCTCTGTAGTATGTATATTACGCTTTGTTATTGATTACTTTAGAAGAGCATTCATTTGATGGGCATTGTTACAAAATCTGCGCAAAATATTTGTCACAAAAGAATGGACAATAGATTAATTCGATCCTCCGCGATGACTACACTGACTACAAATCAAATCTTGAAGCTATTTAATATTTCTCGTTTGTCGTATAAAAAGGCGCAACAATCTGTTTGCATTTCGGCAGCAGAAATGGCAATTTCTTGACAATGCCTCTTTATACCTTATATCACTTGTGGTACAGGGTTTATTAAGTTTGTGCGGGCGTATGTAACGCCTAAAGAGGGCTTACGATAGACCCACCTATTATTATACCGATCGATTCAGAATCATTGTCTAAACCGATCTAAGCCTGTCTGTCTCTCTGCACGTCTTATGTCTGTCCATGCATTTTTATGTTCAAACTGCTGGTCGCAAGTACTGCGATGAAATTCGGTAAACTGATGTGTTTTGGCTTAAGAAGGAACGATATTAAAAAGGGTTCTGATCGATCCACTTTTTCGACAAATTTTCGATACTTCATGATGAAAATCAGGTCATAATAGTAATTCAAGATTAAAAAGTTACCTGTACGAAATTTGGCGCATAGTGGTTTATTTTTTGGATTCTACCCTAAAAAGGATTTTCACGAAGATTGAAACCTTGTAGGGCACAAAAGTCGAAGTTTTAATATGTGGTGATGAAAATTGATCCGTATTTCCGTAATTTCATAAAAAAAAAGATTTGTGTCATACAATATGATGGGGAATTTAATAGTCGGCTTTGTCCGGCTATAGTGTTCTTACTTGTTTTATATATAAGAAAAATTTAGCAGGTCTCCCACATCCCTACAAGGGATGACATGTCACATACTACAACAAATGAATGCATGTTGTTGGGGTTTATCGAATCCTTTTATAGAATTTCGTTAAAAAATACTTTGACCTTCGACGATCGTTGAGTATCCCTAATAATATTCGATTTAATGAAGAAATAGGCTTTTTCTATTCTTTCTTTATTCTTCATCATATCCTTCGCCACTTGAGGTACAAGGTTCAACAGTATATTAAGCACGGTGGTATGGAAAAGCCAGAAGAACTTGAGATAAATTCTCCTCTTATTATGTTGATCGATTGGTCTAAGTTAGTCTTTCCGTTCATATGTCTTATATCTTTGTGTTTAACTTACAGATCACAATTTATGGAATAATTTGATGAAATTTGGTACATCGACGCGTTTCGGCTCAAGGACATACGATATTTGAAATGATTCGGATCGGCTCACTTTTTTCACCACTTTCCATGCAGCGCCTTATTTTGAAAAGTTATTATATGAATAACGGTATTAAGCGATATAGTGTAGGGTATTTAATGGTGGTTATTGATTTATTTTAGTGCTTTTTTAGCGGTTGTGTTTTCTCTATATTTGAAAGGGAAACATTGTAATCGTTTTGGCAATACTTGGCGAAAGAGAAAAGAAAAATAAACCTCTGACAATCGCTACCAATCTCTATAGCTACTCAGTATAGTTCAGTTCATTTCATTTCACTGGTTGTGTACAAATTTTTGTCAAGGTCGTCCTCAAATGAGTTGGCTGGCTTGCTAACACATTAATGAGGCGCCGCGCGCTAAAACTGTAACCAAATACACATTTGGCAGTAGATCATTAGAAAAGAAAACAACAAAAACAACGATAAACGAGTATATAATTGAATCTACAGTCGCGCGCTCACCGCAATCTTAACTGCAGACATTTAAAATATTTCCAGTTTCTATTAGTTGTTGTCGTTAATTAGCTTTTAAGAGCAACTTAAAAGCAAGAAATGCAGAAAATAACAATAACGGCAAAATCGTATGGTCTTGTAAGTGAACGTGTGTTTCACTTTGGTAATTTTTTATATGCGCTGAGGCCTCGAGTTGCGATGTTCTTGATTTGGTTTCATTTAAAGTCGTAAAAAAAAGTAATAATAATACAATAATTATGGATCATTTCCTAACTTAAAAGAAAAAACCAGAAATTTACGAAATTATATGCACAAAAAAAAATTGATTTCATCTGCATCGTCCTACTGGGCGCTTCAATAATTAGCGCAACGCGAGGCATCATCGTAACGCGGGGATTGCCCTTAATGAATTATTTTTATACTGGGATTTATTTTTACAATTTTCTCTTTCTTCTCTTACAGATCATAGATTTCTAAACAAGTTGACATTTTCAAAAACTCGTAAAAAAGATTTTGTGTTATTCCACATAGACAGTCCTCGTAATATTGTCTATAATGCAAGCAAGATTAAGTATAGAAAAGCGTTCTATTGGCAGATTACTCGAATGGTTGCGGCAACCTAGAGAATGTTAACATAAGATGTCTTGATTCCACTTCATTCTAGCATCCCTTCAACTAACCGATCATCTCCGTAATACTCATTCACTTTAAATCAGATAAAATCATCAACAATCGAACGCGGACGAGACGAACGTAACGAAAAGCAACAAAGGAAAGCGAAAACATGAATTCCGTTATATCTGCATTTAAAACAAAAAAGAATTCCAGCAGCAATGCAGGGTCCGTTCAAACGATGGCCAATAACGATAAACAGCACAATAGTTTGGGCCTGATCAGCAGCTCTTTGTCGACGACAAGCTCCAAGAAGAAAGCCATTAATGCGCAAGATAATAGTTATCAATACTTGAGGCACATTAGGGAAATCGATACGGCAACAAAGCTGCTGTCTCCGGTAGTAATGGCAGATGATTTATTAGAAACGGAAATGTTAAATTTCCGTCCGGCCACCGTAACACCAATGACCAGTGTTGACGTAGTCGATCATGTGCCTATAGTACAAACAGTGCGAATAACATCGGGCTTGGATCGCGCATCATCAACTGATTGTAATATGAACGGTTCGAAACAGATAACATGTGAGCAACCAGCCCCATCAGCTGTTTTAGAGAATGGCAATTGCAATGAAGTAGTGGTGGATAGTATGACGGCTCTAAATGGTCAACTTACGACTGCTAATAGTAGCAGTCCCACACAACATTTAGTTGATATTGCTGACGATGATGAATCCGAACATTCAATCACAGCTTGTACCAGCACAACCAGTAGCAGTAGTTCTAGCGAGCATAGTAACAGTACAGTTGTTCATAGCCCAATAGCAACGCAATTACCCCTGCAGCAGCAACAACAACAACAAACACTACCAGTAAGCCCCGCCAAAAGTCTGAATTTGAGTCTGAACAGCAGCAGTAGCTCATCATCAACTCTATCGTCAACATCGTCGTCATCATCAGCATCATCATCGTCGTCATCAGCATCGGCATCGGCATCGGCATCGACATCGGCATCGGCATCGGCATCGACATCGTCATTATTATCTTCGACAGCAAGTCCATTTACAAC
This sequence comes from Glossina morsitans morsitans, assembly GCA_001077435.1. NCBI lineage: Eukaryota > Metazoa > Arthropoda > Insecta > Diptera > Glossinidae > Glossina > Glossina morsitans. The sequence continues at coordinate 16,542 of CCAG010021091.1, forward strand.
CGCTTCAACCTCTTCTTCAGCTTGTGTGGCTTTATGTAATTCCGGTCCAAGTTCTTGCAGTTCAATAACAAGTTGTGATGTCTCTTCCACCTGCTCTTCTCTGTATGCCAACGAAACCTCGGCTCCATCTTCTCCCACCTTGGTAACACGATCTTCACACATGAACACAGATTATATGCCGGCATTCCTAAAATCCTCCCATGTGACGCTCCCCATTATTATGCCAAACAGTAACAGCAGCTTAGCTACATTGCCTACAAGTAACCAGTGCATTAACTCAGCTGCCACAACACCGAAACATTCACGCTATTCTAAACCACGCTTAAGCTTAAGTCGTTTCATTAATCATTCGATGCCTTCGGTTCATGGTAGATCAAATATGAGCATACCGGGAGCAGCAACTTCAGGCGCTGTTGTAGGCACAGGTAGTCCCACACAAACAAATGGTACAACAAATCCTCCGAAACGCGCATCAACACATCAGAGAAATTTAAGTTTGGATTTCAGGTAAGTGAGAAGAATTCTTTTATTTATTTATTTTTTTTTTTTTTTGCTACAATGGGGCACCTAATGAAATAATCACTCACTATTTGATTGCCTATATAATGAAATATGGTTTAAAAGTTGACTTTTACATTGTTCATAAACTTCAGGCTTGAAAGTAGGTCTCAAATTAAGGGTGATAGCAGAATATTACGAAAAAAATTGTATTCAACGGTTCGGAATAGCATGGATTTTAAAATTTTTTGCGGAAACTTACTTCTCTTATTCAATAACAAAATTCCTATTAAACTTGCGACAGGCCATCAATATATGCACATTCTAACACTTTTCACCCAAGTAACATAATGCTGCGAACCTTTTTATGAAATTAAGAAATACGTGCCAATGTGGCTGACCATATTAAGTTGCTATCTGCTCTTGGTGCATAAGTCTCCATAGGGGAAAATTGGGATCGCATCCCAAGGAGTATGAATAATCCGAATGCAAGAAATTGCAATAATGGCACTCGCCAACCCGATAATGCTAATGCATTATAGAAAAGAAATTATTGGATTTACGGGGAGCACCCGTTGTTTGTAGTCGTGGTTATCCCAATTGCGGGGGCATAAAATAATTGCAGATGCAGATCCTCGCAGACACCTCGTCTTGCCCAGAGCAATTGGACCATACTTCTTCAACCTTCATACCTGGTACTCCACTACTTTAATATAGGCCCTGCCCGAGTAATGAAACTCTCAAGGCATCTGTGTAGACGATAAACTTCAAAGGCATATATCAATGTGACATTCTGAATTGATTTAGAAATACCCGTCTTTAACGTTGTCAATTAAAACAAGAAGCGGTGACTTGATACATATACTGTTGACTCAATTTCACGAACGAAGCTCAGAACTGTGTCGATTTTGAAGACGGCAACTGAAGAACTGATAAGTCAAAATGTATTCGTTAATAACTTCGACATGTTCAAATTTTGGTACAAACATTCATTAAGGATTCATACTGAGCGTACAATTAAGATACCAACCATTCTTAACTAATTATCGCATTGCATAATGCGGTGATTACTTCTTATGAAAGCACACTATTTTGAGTTTACCCCGGATTATTATTTAATTTAGTATATAGCATGTAAGAAAAAACCCTTTTGAGCCTTTGAGTCGATTTATATGGCGCAAAAGAGACCGTTTGCGCTCAGCCTTATTATTCTTATTTTATTCAGACAAGAGTGCCACCGAATCGTGAAAGGTAACGTAAAGTTGATGCACTGCGATATACTCAACTGCGAAACATCAAAATGTAGGCCAATTCCCAAAAAGACATATATAAACAAATATAAATATAATTGTATTTACAGTCTGAAAGTACTTATAAAGCGTTGTCACCTTGTCGACGTTTTAAATCAATAGCAGTTTTTTGCGTTTTTCTTGTTAAATTTCGCAACTCGCTTTATTGCGCCATCAAATAGCGTGACCATACATTTATATTACAATTTGATGTATGTAAATATAGATATCTTCAGAATTTAATGTCCACGATTGCTAACTTAAATAGACGAAACCCTTAAAATCCTTCGTTTATAGAATTACATGCAATTGCGCTTCCAGCCTGTAAGAAAATTCCACATCACTTTGAAGAGATTTTTGGGTAATCGAGTTGTATACGAGGAGTATAATGCTTTCGGCTTTCGGATATTTGGTATTACGGAGGGCGCTTATTCTTACATTCTGGGTTCATCCTACTGTTACAAACTTCCGCTTTTCTCGCTACTATCCGTAGATATTTTGGTCCAGAAAAATACACTTCAAAGTTCTTTTATTTACAATTTATTTTTAGCAATATTTTCGACCACTCAACTGAACTATTCTTTTTTTACTAACTCTGTCTTCCGCAGACATTCTACTTATATACATTTTTACAAGCGTTTTACTACGCCCAAATTCATGGTTTTATTTTTACCCTCTGTCTGCTTTGCCGCTAATCGTTTTCATCGGCCGGTAGTTGCATGACGCGCCGCGAATGTGCATTTGGTTTTTCCCTCTTTTAGGGACTTTATTATTTGGAAAAATTACTTAGCTGTAATAAACTAGATTTGGGGTTTTCGTAACATTACGATGGATCCTCAATGCCCAAGAAGAAGTACCGAGCGAGCAATGCCACGTACTTAGTCGCATACAATTCTCTCGTCTCCTCAATACATCGCAGACCTACGGTAAATGATGGATGTCTACTGTAGCTGATTGCTTCGCAAAGAAATCTGCAAGCAGACGATTTCCGACAACTCTTCCATAGCTTCTCTATCACCGGGATATATAGTTTTAAAGCAATAAACTTATTTTAAAATGTGCTACTTGTGCTTGTGCTACTTTTAGTTCTAGAATGAATTATAATAATAACAATATTTTGAAAAGCTTTCTCTCGTAGCCTCCTCGTACTAATATATAATTTATCTCACTTTATACTTTAAATTGAGACAAGATGACACGTTTAAAATATTTATATTGAACATGTGTGTGTATGAGATTAATCTGACATTCTCGATAAAGGTGTAGATCCATTTATTGGCTGTATACGGGCATTATCCAATCCCAGGCATAGCATTTTTCTTTTTTTAAACTGTCGTGACGAATCAGTAATTATGTTGAACACATATCTATCCCTGTCAACGCAAGCAAGCTAAAGTGATATTTCGTTGATTATATAGGGCTATTTTCGGAAGCCCTCTACACTTAATGAAAAAGTGTCTAAATGAGTTCGATTAGAACAATAAACCACTTGCAATTCTGCATATAGCGAAAGGTATATATGCCAATCAATAGCTCAATCAGCTAATCTAAGTTCAGTTCAGTTTTCAGTGATGCGAAAGAATTCACCTAAACTAGCTTCGAAACGTTTGAACGTAGATTAAAAAATTGAAGCACTTTTATTATTGTTCACTTGAAATCTATATCACAACTTATATTGTTTTTTTTTTCTCAAACACCCGAACTGACACAATTGGCAAATGTGTATTTTACAGTTATTAAATCAATGTTAAGCAATAAAATTTACACAAATTTCACAATTTGTCTTCTTTTTGTGACAGTTGTTATTGGTATTGTTTCAGTGTATAAAGCTTAGAAAATGTATGCTTGCAACGTACATAGAAATACGCCTCTCGGATCCCTTAAAATATTTGTAAACTTCTAATGCAGGGCGAAAATAGCTGCAGAGTATGGGAAGCGCAAATCCCAATAACACCATCCACAATGAACTTTAAACATATATAAACATAATAAAGTCTGATATTCGAATTGGCTTTGTATTATGTTGAGTTCGGTACCGAACGTTGACTGATGAATATCTTATGCTGTGATTTGTGCAACAAGATCCTCACTCTCACGTAGCATGTTGAACTGGTCTTTAGTTTTGAGAAAAAAAAAAAGCTTCAGAACATATAAGAGTTGTAGGTATCAACGGATTCGGCCTAATGCAGATGTAACTATTTTTTTTTTTTTTTTTTTTTGAGAAGTTTTTTCGCCTTTTCCATGCTTAAGTGTGTACACATAAATCAATTTATTATGGGTAACTACAAACGTATCCATATATATCTATATACGTATATATATATAAATCAAATATTTGCAAACAAATGTTACCTACAATGGTGGTCTTATATATATACATATATTTAGGTATATAAATATATATATATATATATATATATATATATGAACGGACGTCTACACATATGCATGAATGTGTTACATAAATACATACGTTCGATTGCAACACTTGTTCGATGTATAGAGTGGCACACAATGTGCAAGTCCAATCAGTTTTGTACGCATTATGCACGTTTACATATATCGAAAAACCCAAAATGGACAAACAAAACTCATGAACAATACATGACAATAATTAAACAACAGCAGCAACAATTGTCAATTGCAAGCATGTCAAAATCACATACGATAACAATAAAAGCTAACAGATTACAAATATAGCAGACAGACAAATATTGAAATCACATTCTAAAGACGCATGTGTGTGCGTATGTTTTGTAGGTCAGTGTGGGCGAAGTTCGTTCGATGCTATGTTTGAAAAAAAAGCAGAGTGAACTTGATTTAATGCCCGCGTTTGAATGATCGTTAGTTTCTATTGGAGGAGTGGATGACATGTAGGTAATGACCAATGTAATGATTATTCTCACAATTATTTTCAATCCCCTTAACAGTTATCGCCTAAAATGTATGACACGCACATATATACTTACAGGCAACCCTTGAAAGAATCATAAGCGATTTTTACAGATTTCCAATGCGCATATACACGCAACGGAGACCTAATAAACAACATTTATGACAAATGTGAACGATTTCTACACGCTCTATAACTGGCTATTTATTTTTGTACGATGGTTTCCCAAGCAATGTTGAATACAAATTTCAATTTTAGGGGAAATGTGAAGAAAAATATTGATTGTTTGACGCATACAAAATGTATAGCTCTTACGTGATCACCCTGTATACCTTTCCTTAAAGAATTATAACGGCAAGATAAGAAAACCGACTGAAAGAATGGGAAATGTGATGGCGTGATCACAGGATTTTTTCGAAGGATATCGTTGAGATGTTAATCTCAGCTAGGTCTCTATAATTTATAATACATTGATAGAAAGAATATAGTCGTATATCTGAATATTAATAATAAGACTCATTGGAAGTAAACCTTTGGTTTATCGAGAATATCTGCGCATGATAAAAGTGAAATGACAGCCAAGAGAGCTTCAATTTTGGTAATTCATCGAGGACTTCTAGAATGAATTATGTCCAGCATCTATTCATTAGACAGGGATATGTTACAATATCATAAATGCTATTAACTGAAACATATAGACAATGCCGCCATCTATATCCTATAGGTCTAACAGGGCATTTTTACCGCGACACATATGCAGTGGAAAATTACATATCGCAAGTCTGTTACATTTCGTCTTTCATCTTCCTATCCATAATGTTCATCTATGTATGCTGAATGTTTTAGAGTTGTTTCTAAAGTCATTGTTAGAACATCATTGTGAGTGTATGAACAAATAAACACAAAATCAGATCGAATGCTGCTGAAGAATATATGAGCTGTGTTCAACAGAAGAGAACTTTTTATTTTTCTTGAATAATATTTATTTGATTATCAATATCTATTTTGTCCGCTTCGATGTAATCTCCCTCAGATATAATTCTCTTGCGCCTTCATTTTTTCAATCCACGAAGCACTTCTGATATGTTAGGGACATTTGTACAAAAAAATTAAAAATCGAATACACGTAGCCCACCAGATCCGAAAAGTCCCTTTTTTTTGAATGCACCTCGTGCACATATGTGATATATATACGCACAGATGGCAATTGGATTGACAAAATTAGTGTACTCTCAAACGTTACTTATAAAATATTTCGAAATTACAAATAATGAAAACATTTTTCTGTGTGATAACGCTTGGTAATAGAGATTCCAAATGAAGTGAATATAATCTGTTTTGTTGGTAAAACATTGTTTGAATTCTGTATTTTTTTTCTTTTTTTTTTTGTCCGACGTTTTTCCGTATGTTGTTCATAATTTTCTAAAATTTATTGATAAGTACACAGAAAATAATCAAAATAGACCAACTTTTCCATGATTTCAAATTCGAATTACATACTTTTGTTACGTAACGAATTTGAAATAAAATCAATTGTAGTAGTACTTGTTCTAGAAGTCCTGTTTTCGTTACATTTATGCAAAAATATAAAATTGAATGACTTTTTCTCTTCTTACACCAGACCAAATCGTGTATATACAGACATACACATCCCCATAGACAGACACACACATATATATATACATATACAGACATATATATATATATATATATATATATATACGTACGTATCTATACTTATGTAAGATATCCATTTCCTCGAATGCTAACATAAATTTCTGCCAGCACTCAGACGTAGTTATACATACAAACGTTCCTTAACAATATTGGCGTGGCTTTCAATATGTTTGTGTAATATGTGTTTTAAGAACACATACATTGTCTGCTATCGATGTGAAACTTGACTTGAAGCAAATCTACGCAAAATGCACAGTAATTATTAAAGTTTTCTATGGAAAAGTTTCCCCCTTCAAATTCATTGCAAATTAAACTTTGTAACGGCTTAAACAATATGAACAGCTTACTCCACTAATCCTTATTATTTACGGTTTCTAAATTATTTGCCATGATTAGTGATTAGCGATCAATGAGATAATTTTTGGTCATACATGCATGATAGTAAGAAATCTCCGGTCAAACGCACTTATTAGGTCTAGCATAAATTGTTCTTATACACGAGAAAAGTATTGATTGTATGATAATCTTAAATCTGGAATGAATCATATTTATGAAAGCAGACTTCAGAAATGATTCTTGACTATGAACCTAAATCTTTTTCATAGAGGTTTGTCGCGTACATACAGTCGAATAAATTTCCAATCGTTTGCGACTTATCTTTACGCCTTTGCGGTTGATGCAACATTTGCAAGTCACCCACCAAATCGATGTCGCCATGATGGATTAATGATCAAGAAACATCTTTCTCTAATTTACATATATGAAGTGAAAAATCTTGTCAGTCGTTAAGACCTATGAAAAGGATTAGATTAAGCGTTATTTAGTTATTTGTGTGTGTGTATATATATCTGCGCATTAAAATCTCCCGCAATTATAACTGACGGTTTCTCAAGGGCGTCTTCCACGAGTTCGTCTAGCACGCGCTGGAATTCACCTTGTGTCCAGCTTGGAGGAGCGTAGCAACTGTAACAGCATAAATATTTAACTGTCGCCCTAACGAATCCGCTGTGCTGGCAATCCACATCCAAAAGTGCTACAGGTGCGGTCGCCCAAACTGCTGCTTTTTTGGACCCAGGTACCCTGCCCCGTCCTCCGATAGGGTTCGCTCAATAGCACTAGCTCCACCTCTTTCTCAACGACTGTGTGCTGAAGTAGATCATGAACTGCCTCGCCGTGATTGAGATTAATTTGCATTATTCTCATTTGTGTCCTCTAGCAGCTAAAGCACGTTAGAGTAACGGGCACATTCTGCTCCCCGCTACATGTTTTCCGCCCGCATTTGGCGCGCCTTCACAGAAACAACACAGAGGATCTTTGAAGCACTATTTTGCGATGTGCACATCGTCGGCAGACTTTTGATCGGCCGCATATTCCTTTACATTGCTTAGCAACGTGCCCGAATTCCAGGCAACGCTAACATTTCACTAACGCTCTGTGCTCCCTTAGTCGGCACACCATCCAGCCTACTCTTAGTTTGCTATCAGCGAGCAGCTTGTTGGCTTCTTCTTGCGGCAGGCTGATTATTGCCGTTTGCGTGTGTGTTTGTGTGTATGTTGTTTTTTTTTTTTTTTGTGAGGTGGAAGACCATCAACAGGCGCCCATGAGGGCAGTGCGAGACTTAAACCCGCTAAAAACCACCCCTCCTATTCCCTACCCTGTGGCACGACCGTTGAAGTATACCTTCACAGGGAGGGTAGCCGTTTAGGCACTACTTAAGACCCTACGCTGACGCTCTTCGTATCTTTGTTTTCTCATTATATTTGCGGCGAATACTCCTACCGCTTTCCATATTTTCAGGTCGTGCAACATATTTGTTACAATATTGTCGGGGAGAGGTAACCCTCCAATTTCCGTCTGTAGTCTCTGTCGCTCGTTATGATATTTCGGACAGACAAAGAAAACATATTCAGCGTCTTCGATGCACTCACAAAAACTACAGAATGGGTCCTGCTCTGTTTTAAACCTATTCAGATGTGACCTAAAGTAACCGTGGCCGCTAATTAGTTGTCTCAAGTAAAAGTCAACCTCACCATGTTGCCTATTCACCCAGGGCCGTAAATCGGGTATGAGCCGGTGCGTCCATCTACCCTTACTCGCTCCGCTCCAGCGCTCTTGCCATTCTTCCAGGAGTCGCTGTTTTGCACGCTGCTTAGCCGCTTCAGCCGACAATCTATGAAACTCGGCCCTATACATGCCTTCTTTAGCTCGCAAGTCGATTGGTATTATGCCAGCGATAACCAAAGCCCCCTCTCCCGACACCGTCCGATATGCGGCGCACACCCTTAGAGCGCATAGCCTATATGCTGAATGGATGTCTCTCGTGTACGACGGTGTAGCGAGGGCATTTTTCCACACAGAAGAGCCGTACATTATTGTCGCAGTTACCACTTCTGCGATCAGCTTTCTGCGGTCTTGCCTAGAGCCACGCAAGTTTGACAGTAAGCGCGCCAGCGACTTTGCTACCTTCGCTGCCTTTTCGCCAGTGTATTTCAGATGCCGTTTAAACGACAGTCTGCAGTCGATCATCACTCCTAGGTATTTTATGGCTTCTTGTGACTCTATCCTCGTGTCTCCCACTTGGATAGTCACTTTCTCCAACTTCTTCCTAGAAGAGATTAATACTGCTTCTGTTTTCTCTTCCGTCAGATCTAAATTCACTGACCGCAGTCACCTCTTGATCATGTCGGTGATTTTATTCGCTGTAGTGGTAACTGCCTCCAAAGTTTTTGCCACGACGGTTATTGCTATGTCGTCAGCAAAACCCACGATGGATGCCCTCTCAGGGAGAGGTAGTCTCAGGATATCGTCATACATTACGTTCCACAATGTAGGGCCTAGTACTGATCCCTGAGGTACGCCTCCTGTGATCAGCCTTTCTCTGCACCCTTTATCTGTAAGGTCTCGAAGTTTCCTACCAGTAAAATAACTAGCCACTGTATTTATAAGATATGGTGGGACTCCTCTTTCCTGTAGGGCAGCTATGACACAATACTAGTTTGCTGAGTTGAAAGCATTTTTAATGTCTAATGCTATTACTAAACAATACTTTTTGTTGCCTTCCATCCAGCGTGTACATTTTATCGCTTCTGCGGCAGTATTTGTGACCACCTTTATTGCATCCATTAGGCTTTTCTTTTTCTTGAAGCCGAATTGGAAGTCCGACAGCCCTTCAGAGCTCTCCAGTGACTCTTCTAAACGATTTCGAATGATTTTTCATACACCTTGGCAATCGTATCCAATAGGCAAATAGGGTGGTATGAATTCGCAACATGCGACGGCATATTTGGCTTTGGCAGTAACACCAGCGTTTGTTGTTTCCACTTATCTGGGAAAATTTGTTCTTTCAAACAAGCGTTGAAAGTTCTCGCAAACATAGCAGGCCTTGTCAGCATGGCTTGCTTAATAGGGCAGTTTGTGATGCCATCAGGACCCGGCGCTTTCTTGCCTTTTATTCCCTTTGCAATGGCAACAATCTCCTCAGGCCCGGTGAGATTAAGATTATCTCTCATCTCAATCAGTGGCACGTATACAAACATAGCTTTCTGGGGAAACAGGGTGCTGTTTATTTCTTCCACAAATTCTGCACAGCTTGGTTGATCTGAATATTTTAGCTTCTTCATTACCAACTTATACGCCCTACTCGATGGATCCTCATTTATCTCGTTAATCAGGTTCTGGAAGCAGTTTTTCTTACTAACCATAATCGCTTTTTTACAAAGCTTTTGCCTGAGTTTGAGCTCTTCTTGGTGGCTGAGATAAGCACTAGTCACCCTTGATCTTTGGTAGACACGCCTCGCTCTATTACATTGAGCCCTTAGTTCGGCTATCTCGTCTGTCCACCAGTATACTGGCTCCTTGCTCTTATAGAAGCAACGTGTTGTCATTGAACCCCCACAGGCTTTTATAATATGTGCTGTAACCTCCGCAACGGAAGCCTGAGGTGAGTTTCTGGGTTCTGCTTCTTCCAACATAAGCTCGAAGAGTTCTTTGTCTAGAGATTCTTGTTTCCATTTGGGACCCCTGAGAGGGAGTTTTACCCTGTTCGCCCGCTGGCTCTGCTATAATTCCCAGATTATTGCTGCATGGTCACTGTGGGTATAGATGTTGCTAATACCCTATTTTATGCACAAGGCCAATATACTGCTGGCCATGGTAACATCAATCGCGGAGCCACGACCGTCTCTGTTGAACGCGTTTTCATTACCTTTTTTTAGAATTGTCATGTCCAGTGAGGCTAGGGGTTCAAGCACTATTCTGCCCTTAGCGTTCGTCCACTTACTACCCCAATCAGTCGCACAGGCATTAAAATCGACGGCGAAAATTACCGGTGTTTTTCCCATTGCGTCGGTACATAACTCATCTATATGCTTCTCGAAGTCCGCGTGGTTTGTACTTGGCGGGAAATAGCAGCTGTAAAGGTAAATCTCTTTATATTTAACGCAATCGTAGCCCTCTCCTGCTGAGATAAATCGCATGGTTGACGTATGCGAGCTGCATTGCCAAACGGCTGCAGTGCCAGTCTTGTCCTTTGCCCACCTGTATCCGGAGCCTAACTAGTATGGCTCACTCAAGACCACAATGTCAATCGACAGTTCGTTGACGTTCTGTTTTAGCACCTCTTGTGCAGCCCGACAGTGGTTTATGTTAATTTGCATGCGCTTCATAGTTGTGCCTTATTGTTCGCGCCGCGTGTATTTACCGGGCAACTTCTGCCGGCCAGTTGATGATCATGAGGCTTGCCTTGTTCCTTGCAGATCGCACAACACGGATTCTTTGTGCAGTCTCTTGCTCGGTGACCTTCTTCGCTGCATTTTAAACAGCAGTTGCTTCTATCTTTCTGTCCTTTATAGTTTCTAGCGATGTGACCTCCCTCTAAGCATCTATAGCATTTCAGTACTGCGGTTTTTTCTCTGATCCTGCTTACTACCCAACCAACTTTGATTTTCCCGGCTTCAAGTAACTCTTTAACACTTTTTGTTGAGACTGTTAGAGTTGCTGCCTGTGTGCCGGCATACGCCTTCCTGATTGACATGACTGCTTCTTTCTTGATATTAATTCTGCTGAAACTCGTATTTATGGCCGCTATTAAATCATCCGCCGAGGATACTTCATCTAGTTCTTTAAACTCAATCTTCGTTTGCTTTGTCATTAGTTTGACACTAGCGCCTTGGCCTAGCGCTTTTTCCATCAATTGCTGGTATGCAGTGTTTTCTTCTTTCGCACTTTGCTTAAATTCCAGCAGCATTTTTCCTTTTAATGTTTTCCGTATTCTGGTCACATTTTCGCCGACTTTTTGCAATTCAGCATCATTTTTAACTCTTTTCAGCATATCGCTGTAAGACATATTGCCCGTTTGCTTGATTACAATTGCATCTGGCTTACTCACCAATTTGATTGGCGTGACCTTTTTATTTTTTGCTTTGACCACGGTCCACTCTTCATTGGCGTTTTTTGGTTGCTTTGGCGCCTCATTATTAACATTTATCCCATCGCCCGTCCACCTACTTTTTTTCGCAGGAGTAGTATCCGCTGATCCCTCTTCTCTGATCGTTTTCGCAGCGTTTACTTTGCTTCCCTTTTCGGTCTGGGTAGTGCCATTTTTGACCGCTTTTTTGGCATTTGATTTCCTAGCTTTTTCGCGGCTTTTTTATGGAGCACAGCCAGCATATCTACCACATCCCTTATCGGCTGATGAATGGTACGCCTGGCAGGAGCGGGAGGAGTTGGGGCCATCATTTCGATGAGTTCTCCAATTTTCTCCCCTAGTTCGACAAATGAGTTTTCGCCCTTCTTTATCATCAGTGACTTATCTTGAAGAACCGGCGGTGAGGACTGCCTTCTCTCCTGCGTTGTTTTCCCGCCCAGTTGCTCAGGTGAGCGTTGGATTCGAGTGCTCCTTTTGAACGCATCGGGTAACACTTCCGGACTTTCCCGCATGGCTTGTGCGCCATGAGGTGTCCCTTTATTTCCGGTCTTGGCCGGCATGATTTTCGTGTTAGTGTTGATTGTGTAAAACTTTTACGTAGTTATGTTTTGCATATCGGGCTATTTGTTTTTATTTTATTGTTAGTCTTTGTCCTTCTGCGGCCCTTGGTCGGTGAAGGGTTGACCAATACTGCTTATTAATTTAATGTCGCCCTCAGCTATGCTACTCTAAGCTTGTCCTTTAACAGCAAGTAGTAACTCGTGCTATTGCTTGACATTTAAAATATTATAGATGGCATATGCAATAGATGGCAATGTCCCTTTGTAATTTGCTCCCTTTCTTTTCTTTATTTACTTGGGTGCCACTGAACGGCCCCCAATTAAACACGAAAGCGGGTAAACCCACAGAAAAGAAAGGAAAAGAAAAGTAAAGAAAAACGAAATCTGCCCTTTCGCACTATTGTTTTATTGCCTTTATATCTAATTAAAAACGATGAGAACCACTGTCGCATTTTTAAATATCGTTTAGTTCCCTTTTCACTAAAAGAATTTCACCTAGAGTGATTGTCTAATAACAATCGCCTATGATATTTACGGAGCACTTAAAAACACGTCCGCGCGCTACGAAATCACAACGATCAATCGTGTATTTGTGTGTGTGTGTGTGTGTGTGTGTGTGTGTGTGTGTGTGTGTGTGTGTGTGTGTGTGTGTGTGTGCTGGAGGTAGAAATCTTCCAAAAGTACTATTGGCCGGTACCAGCAGCACTCCATTCCGCATACGTGCTAAAGCTACCCCCACACACACTTTGTCAACCGTTCTCTTTCGCGGGACCACTGTTAGGAATCACTTCGCGCAGGCTGCTTTCTATTAATACGCTACAAGTAGTGGAACCTTAAAGGAATACTCTACCACTAGATTCCACTTCCTCTTCTCTCCACCCGCTGTCTGTCTAGCATTGTTTTGGATTATCCTCTGTATATTTGAAATATTTTCTCAATTTGGGCAGGCAGCTGAAAATATCTAACGAGCCCTTTTATTACATTGGAAAAGAAATTTCACAGAAATATCCTGAAAATGTGCTTATCAAGCATCTTCTCCTATACGTGAAGGCTTTTTAAGCCTTCTTCTTCTCTTCTAATTTGATCTACAAAATTGAACGCACAGCTTATATGAAACATTTCTGGCTTCACTTTGGTTTGTACGGCTTGTAAGATATCACGAATTGATATCCATCCAGAGCCACAAATAAATAACAATAGTAATAATAATATAATAACTTTTCGTTGGCTAGAAGTATTGCATTTAAAACGATTAACCCTTTGGACTTTCTAAAATCAGCTTCAGAACAGAATATTAATTCAATATATTACTTTATTAAAACTACTAGGCTCAATATCTAATGTAATTTTCTAAATTAGAGCCTGTGTTGCTAGTGCTCAAGGTCTTTTTTGCTTAGTCTAAGAATTTAATTCATTAGTCTAAATTATAATAATAATAATAATAATAATAATAATAATAACTTTATCATATATATTATCAAACTTATTAAATTAAATTTACAACAAATTGACGCGAATTATTGCCGCAGCACATAATGCGAATTGAGAAGTAACTACTTCTAAGCATGATAAAAAAGAATTTTTTAAATCTTTTTCTGTTTCTTGTTCTTAAAAACGTACAGAAAACCTATTAGTTTTTTTTTGTTTATATTCTTATGTTTCCAAATTATATTTGTGATCTTTGATGACCTAATGGTTATTCGATAAACCAACCTGACCGCGACTGACTGTCTTTGATGTTACAGCAAACAAGTGTAATTTATGTTTAAAGGTTTCTTCAGTAATGGTTTTTCAAGGTTTCTACTTAACTTAAAAGGTTAAACCTGATGGCTAATGTGTTTTTATATATATATGTATATATATAAGTGGTTTTATTATATATGTATATGTGTATATATATTTAACATCAGTTAACTTTCAGAGAGTTTAACATAAGCCAATAAACTTTCTTAACAAAATAACAATACATTTTGGCTACTTGTTTCACACAAAGCACGTCTTTTAAGCCTATGCAAAATGTTTATAGCTTAAGTTTGTTGGCCTGCTTTATTGAACTTTTCCGATCGCAAAACTCTATACCAATATCATTACCAGTTATAAAAGCGTAAGAGTAAATAATAATGCCGAAAATTAGATAGGGCCGTTGATTTGATAGCAGCCCTGAGCAATTGATAGCGAAGCGTGAAAATTTGACCGATTCTGGTAAGTCTTTTATTAAAGAGTGGCTTTTCCCTGCTTCCTCTTGAAGAACTTCAATACAATAACTTTTATGCATTGTTTATATATTACTACTAATGTAGCAAGCGTGTTAAAATGTTTAACAACGAATTGGGAAACTCTTGAGCACATTCCTATGTACACGTGAACACATGCACAAACCCAAACTGCATACTTACAAACATACATAGTTGCATAAATTTGCCACATTCGAACGGAACTTAATTAGGGAGCCATTTGAATAGTCTTTATAAGACATATATAAGCATGAACAAAGTGCGCGTTTGTATATATATATATATATATATATGCTAATAATACTGTTGATTCTCGAAATTTGGCGTTTAGCCAACCGAAAAGTGAACAGCAATACCAAGAAGAGACGTGTAAGTATAAATTAATTTATAGGGATAACGCGTCAAGCCTTAAGCTTTCAAGTACACTTAAAATTTACATCAATTTCTTGTTACGGGATACAGTTAT
Source organism: Glossina morsitans morsitans (assembly GCA_001077435.1). Classification (NCBI taxonomy): domain Eukaryota; kingdom Metazoa; phylum Arthropoda; class Insecta; order Diptera; family Glossinidae; genus Glossina; species Glossina morsitans. The sequence continues at coordinate 31,584 of CCAG010021091.1, forward strand.
TTTTTCAATTTAATCTTACTAACAATTATTAAAACTTACAATATTTGTAAAGATGGAAATGGTTATGTAGGAAGAAAACATCTTAGAGTGTAGAAACAATAAAACACATACGTCAATAAATATTCGAGAGCAGTTAAAGTATCTATTCTATCAAAGTTATATCCTTCCGATGCAGATTATAAAAGAAGAGGCGAAGGAAATCAATCAAAGTAAACAGATCTGCCTAACAGTACAAATCATTTAATTTATTAAAACGCCAAAAGGAGAGGAAAGAAAGAAGATTGTCACAAATAGAAACTTGATTAAAATTCGCTACTGTGCTGTGCCTTGCAGCAGTTAAAAGAAACAATATTAAACACGCAAACGTAGGAAAGAAAAACTCTCATACTAAAACGGAACGCCCGTTAAAAAAGACAAAAAAATCATCGGTGATACACTAACCCTTTCTGCACGAAAGTGCACATATCGTCTGTAATATTAGGTACGACTAGTTTCATGCGAAGCGAAAAGGTAGGCAAGTGAGCAGTCAGTCTTAGTCAGTCGTCAATCAATTTTGTGTTATATGACACGAGCTTCAAGTTTATATACCTTGCAAATCGTTGAAATTATGTTGTTTGTTTTATGTAGTGATGGCGTCAAAATGTTTTGCGTCCAATACCAGCAACCGTAATAATAGTAGCAACAGCACGAATGACAATTACCATAAAAACGATGATATTAGAGGTGCGAGCGCGTGAATTTGAAATTGTTCTCGCGTGCATGCATTTCGTACACGATCTGTTTGCAAAATACATGTGTATACCTACACAAATCGAGATTCTCCAATAAATAAGTAATTATAGCAACTTGTGGTGGACATATCTGAAAAGTGCTTCATTCCCCCGATATTCGGTGGCAACAAATTTATTCATAGTAATCGGTGCAAGAGTTAACAAGATGTTCACTTGAATCTTTATGTAGCATTAAGTCTTGATTGAAGGCCGGGCCAAGAAGATGGTAATCGATTTGCAATGCCAGTATTCTGACCCAACTGCTAAGCATATTCAGCTCTATGCTTTTTTGCACTCATCTCACGACTTTCTCATTTAAAGCAAGTTATTGCCTATTGCCGTTTACTTAATAATTCTGTCCGACTAATAATGCGGTAACGGTAGTCGTACGTACTATGCAAAATTTATAAAGTTATGAAATGAAGGTTTTTTTGCGAAAAAAAATATTTAAAAAAAATTTTTGCTGCGTTCGGAATCTTGAAAACCTCTCAGGTGTGGTAAGCCTATCAGATACATATACTTATTTATTTATATTTTGGTTTAGTATTAGCTACAGACTTTTTTTGTTTATAAATAATACATCTGAAAGTTTAGAATTTCATTCGATTATTTATTTAGTATTAGTGTTTAAACAAATCTACGATTTTCTTAACAGTGCTTCAATAGTTCATCTTTACGGGCGACCTTTGAATTTGATGCACTCCTATATCAATGGAAGCTATATGAACTATTCCAGTTCAATATGCGGAAGAAGAAGCAACTGCTAAAGTCCAAGTGAACCTTTAACCAAACCAACACCAACCAAATACAGATACATACATATAGAATCTCAAACATATTTTAATTCTTGTGACCACAAACGGAATAACGAAGTGTGCATAACTTCCTCTTTAAAACCACTTTCTGCTTCTTTATGGGTAAAAAAGGCCTGCACATATTGCATAATATTACTGAAAATAGAAAAAAAAGAAAGCCTATTAATAGAAAACGTTCTATTACATTTTATTACAACATTCTCAACATTTGTTAAAATTTACAAGAAAAATCAAAATGAACGCTAATATCATATTTCCTGGTTAGCCTGTCATTAGGTAGAAGTTAGGGCGTCAAAGTATACATAAAAAAATAAAAGCGCTTGCATTTATCCACAGCACTGTCTATCGACGATGACAGTGGTCAACGACTACCGTATTTGTCCGGTGATGTATACTTTCATTAAAATGTAAACTCATGAGACTAATAAAAAGGTTTGAAAGCCATGCAAACCGCACACACGTGGCCTGCACTAATATGGAAAATACTTTTGTGTATACATGTGTGTGTGTGTGTTTTTTTTTTTTTTTTTTTGCTCAGTGAGCAGGAGGTAGAAAATCTTCAAAAGATACTGCTGGTTCTTAGTAGCAGCATGCACGATTCGCCATCCATGGCGCTTACGTACTAAAAACTACCCCCCCCCCCCCACACACACTTCTTCTACCACTCTCCCCCACCGTTAGGTATTACTTCGCGGAGGCTGGTTGTCATTAGCACGCTACCGATGGTGGGACCTCAGTGGAATACACTATTGGCTTCCACTCCCTCTCCCCCCCCCCCCCCCCCTGTCTTTCATGCCGTCGTGGCTCCACGAGCGTATTCCTAGCGAACGCGTCTATGACGTTCCAAGCTGCTGCACTACCGATCATTAGGCTCGATAACTCGTAAGGTGGCACTTGTGGCCGCCCGTTCTCAAACCTGCAGCAGTAGAACATTATGTGCTCCGCGTCTTCTTCCATATCCGTGCATATCGGGCAATTAGGCGAGCTATCGTGCCCGAACCTGTGCAGATACTTTCGAAACCAGCCATGGCCAGTCAGAAGCTGGGTGAGGTAATAGTTTACCTCTCCGTGGCGTCTTTCAACCCACACTCTTATGCTAGGGATAAGAACGAACGTCCATCTTCCTTTGGTCATTCCTTCCCACCTCGACTGCCACATGCTCAACGAGACCATCCGCTCCTCGCTTCGTATAACGCGTGAGGAGAGCTCGTTGCGACGGCGCCGTTCGTAAATGCGGCTCATCTCGTCGGCCAGAATGTCGACTGGCAGGGTGCCAGTTAGCATTAGCGCTGCTTCCTTCGACACGCTGCGGAATGCGCAAATCTGTCTCAGGGCGCTAAGGCGATATACCGTCGCCAATTTCCGGAGTGTCGCCTTTACAGCACTCATTTACCACTAGAACTACCGCGTGAGTCAGTACTTGCTTTTTGAACTTTTAAACTTAAAGTGTGCTGTCACCGAATATTTTATACCCATCACGGTTATAGCGAAAAATTTACAAAAAAACGAAATGGCAAAACTTCTATACTTTGTACTATTAAATGGACATGGCTAATTTTTGTCCACTTTTATGGAATAAAAGTGGAAATTTATATCATGTATTTGTCTATTATCGGTTAAGATCGTGATAGATATATTATAATATCGCGTAGAAGTGGTGGCTTTTTTCAATTTTTATAAACGTGCTATAGCTGCACCATAGAATATGCTTTTAATTTTAATAGTGTTATCTGCTATAGTTTGTGTGTCATGAGTGAAAAACCAATATGTCTTCTGAATACAAAAACTTCCAAAGTTTCTGTCTTCAGATTTAAAGCTGATGGCCGAAAGAACACTTACAACCGACTTTACACAGACGGACAGACGGACGTGATTAAATCAACTCAAAATTTGATGGTGATCAAAAATATATATACTTAATAGGGTATCTGAAACTTCCTTCTGGGTGCCAGAAATGCTTTAATAAAATGCCAGTACCCATCACCCTTTAGTGAAAATGATTATTTATAAGCCATGTAAAGTTCCAATATTTCTTTAGGACGATTATTTGTATGAAAAGACCTTCACACATTCATAATCAGTTTTTCAATGCGTAGTCTAGTTTTCTAAACACCGACGTCTTATACCTATTTCTACCGTTATGGATAATTTTGGGCTGTAACTTAAGCTTAAATATGGCACAAATATTCCTTTATCGATTAACAGTATGACGTTAAAAATGATCGTTACGCGTGCCCAAAATGTAGAAAAAAGTGAAACAACCTTCATTTCAAAAAAGGTCCTGGACACGTCCACAATTAACGATAAAATTTTGATTTCAATTTATTTCCAATTTCCTTTAACGCACAGTAGCACGTTCTTCTCCATCCAATCACAAATAAATTAGAGACGAACTACCTAGACCTTTGTGAAACATAGTGCAGCCATTGCGATGGTACTTGAAAGACAAAGCATGAGAGATGTTATGTGCACGAGGCAATGTGCTACTTTATTACTAAGAGCTTGTGGGAGAGGGAAGGAATGGTTGGCGGCTTCTCTGCTTATTTACGTTTTAAAATTCATAGGCACATAATGTCGGTCCAATTTCCATAGTATGGCCACGTAACATCGGTTAATACAAAAAAACCTACAGTCAATCAAAGACTTTTGGTGTTTGAAATTCGAGAAATATGGGAGAGAAAGCATTAAGACTTTATTAAACATTATCGACGAAAAATAAGTGGCTTTCTGCAGATAGTTTATAATTTGAGCATACTGTCAAGCTGTCTGTGACCTTTCTCACACTTTCGCTTCGTGTACCATTTATTTTTCACAAAGTGATGGTGATTTTCGAAAGCATGCAGTGAACATAAAGGATTGAATGGATATTTTTCAAACAAATGCGAGATTTGCATCAATTTCTTAACTAAATTTCATATGTGTGATGCATTATTCATTATATGATGCTCGGACGAAAATGCGTGAAATCGGACGTTTAAAGTAAAGTGTGAATATATATATATGTTTGTATTTATAACTAATTGTTTATGTATGTCACTAGAAGTTACTTTCGTTTATGAACACATTGAACTTTAATTAGTTTTTAACACGTGAACACTATATGCATTCATACATACCATGCGACTTGCAATTTCATCAAGGATCAACTAACCAACCAAATGAAGGAAAGCAATCAAGTGGTCGCCCCACCAACCCTGTTGTGATTTTAGAATGTTGATGTTGCAGTGTGTAATGCAAATGTACGTGTGACTGTGCAGGCGTGTGTTTAGGTTGTCGCATATGAAAATTGTTGGCATGTTTTTATAAAATATTGATTTTCTATTGACAATTGAAAAAGAAGTAGAAGCAAAAGGGAAAATGCCGAGAGAAGCCAGCAGCAAAAATGGGAAAATTACACGTGTAAATGTAAATATTTGCCTTCCATTCATTTGATTTATTTTTTATATTATTTATTGTAAAATATTTAAAATAAACACAAATCGTATTTTCTTCCATTTTGTAAACGAATTGTGACTCAAATCCCAGAATGATTTTTTGCTAAAAAATGAAGAAAATAGAAAATATTTACTGCCAGTAAAATTCATACATACATACACACGCAAACACACACACACACACACACAAACCCTAGAAATAAAACTAGCAAACAAAAATTCACTGACCTACTTACAAGATTAAGTAACTCTGGAACGAAAACAAGACCAAAAAAGGGAAAAACATTGAAAATAAGACAACATTAGGGACCATACTCTGGCTAAAAGCATTGTGGCTCAGTGGTGACAGTGAGATTTTTCGTTTCGTTCGTCCAACATAACAAAAGAAGGAAAATTAAATTTTAAGCAATTATTCTCATTTAATAAATTTATGATATCGTGTTAATGCTTCGAGGACATAAATGAATTCGTGAATCATATGCTCACTACTTTCCATCAATTTACGAAATTCATTGAGAAATTATATGGCATGGAAGTTCTTCATACCAATTCGCTTAACTCTATGTACAATAAATTCTTTTTTAAGGATCCTGCAAAAAGTTTGCACACAAGTATAGAAACTTTATGCTATGAGAACTTAAATCATTCCCTTTTCTTGTAATTCCACAAAAACGAGAAACTTTCTAGAAAAAATCATAAATTCGATCCACTAGTTCTTGAAAAAAAACAAAATCGAGCATTCATAAAACTCAATTTTGATTACGCGCTTATACCAGAAAATAATTGATTTACAATAGTCATGATATAGAAACGATATAAAATTATATTCTAAGTGCCAAGCCAAAAGCTGGCTAAGAGAAGAAAAGACTATGAATACAGTGTTGGTTTATGAACATTAAAACAATTAACATAAGCGTGTCTTCCAAATAATCCTAAAGTAAAAAAACCTGAAAGCGTATGACCGGCTGAATCGACCGATACAATAAAAGGGTGAGTCTACCTCAAGTACTTCTGGATACTGCATACAACCGCACAAACTTACTATGGCCTTTATCTAAATATGTATTGCCTTTGTGCGGACGAGGAAATAGTTATTGTTACCACTTTCGGTACCTATATATCCAGATTATTGCCGTAAGGTGTGATACACAAAGTGAATATATGCGCACCGAGTAAACGCGTACAAATTTCTAGATTAATAACAGAAAACATCACATAATGCCACAAACAACATCATTATAATACAATACACTTACGCAGACGTCCAAACAAATTATCGGATAAAGCTTTCTACGCGTAAATGCAAATACATAATATACATTTTCATTTATGTATATATAGCATAGAATGCTACATTAAGAACAACAAAAAGTATGATAGACAACAACACCCAAGTATACCAATAAATTTGTTATAATCATAGCAACAATAAGAGTATAATACTAAGCACACGCACCATAACTATCATTATTATCGTGGACAGTGTAGCAACAGCAATAGCAACAATAGCAGCAGCAACAATAACAAGAAGGGTGTAGCAGTGTGAAAAATACCTTTAACAGCATTGCCATCATAATCACTATGACAATAATCATCCTTATCATGGTGAAAACTGTTATTTTCCGTCTTTCATTTTTTTTAAATGTATAGCGTTAACATTGTTGTTCTTGTTGTTAGAGTTGCTGCTTCTGCTGCCTCTGCTGCTGCCGCTGCTGCTACTGCTGGCGTTCACCGTAACTGTCGCCAACGCTAGTACACAATGAAATTGTCCGCATTTTTTTCCGCAAAATCTTTTCGTAGGGTGTGGCTTTTTTTTATAATGACTGCCGTTATTGTTACTGTTGTTTACAAAAAGAAAAACTTTTTAAAATACGTTTTACTCCTCTGCCTTTTCTTCTTTTCTTTCTCATTCTATCTCTATCTTTCTACTTCTCACCAAATATGCGTTTTTTCTGCGTATTTGGATGTGTGTGGGCGGACGGGGAGGGGGGGGGGGGTATGTGTGTATGTATACACGTGGCGTATGTATATGGCTCCGTGGGTGTCCGTTAAAATTGGGCTAAAGTAGCTGAAATCAACAAAACATGCTTTATGAACAACAAATTGGGACGGGATCAAAAGCCAAAAAAATCTTTTTAGGAATTAATTGAAAAATTTTTAACGCTTTTGCGTTATGCCTCTGAATTCTTTATGATATTGCGGGAAGGTGGAAAACAACATCAACAACAATAACAGTAGCGGGAATAGCATAAAGCGAATTTTTGTGAGCAACAGGGTAAAATAATTGAAGAAATATATTTAAGAAGAATCTTAAAAAGTTTTTAGGAAATTTTTTCCTCTTTTTGCTTTTTAACGAAATGTTTTAAACGTTTTCAAAATAAAAAAAAAAGGAAATTTTTTATTTAAAATCTTGATAAAAAAAAGAATATATTAAATTTTCCCTCTTTGCGGATTTAGGTCGTAACAAAATTATACGAACGCAAGCTCCTACACATATTAAACTTCAAGCAAACACTTGATAGAAAAATGAAATAAAGTAAATAACAATACTTCGATAGTGATCGACCCTTTTTATACCCTAAACTCCTCCTAGCTCAAAGTATAGCAAATTAAATTTAACCAATTATTAAGCAGACAAAGGAAAATGAGACGAAAAAAAAAAACAAAAACTATAAACAACCGATAATAATCCATAAGAGTTGTTGAACCCTGGATGACAAAATTTGTTTCTCAACGGATTATACCACGAATCACTAATAAATGCAGCAATTGAATAGGAAATTGCAAATATTATATAAGAACAAAAATTCAGTAAGGAATAAATTACAAGCATATGGGCGATAATAAATAATTTTAATGGTCATCATAGTAAAGGAGGCTATTATTTTTATTATTAATTTAGCCAGGGGAATAATTGCAAGGCTGAATTCTTAAAGCGCTAGCATCTGACGCTATCGGTTTTATTGAAAAATTTACCCGCACTTGAGATTTGAATCCGTGACCATCGAGTTGCTAATCGAAATCCTTAGCCTACTCGGCCACTCAGACGGATACAAGAGGATAATATATTTAGATAAGTGTAAATTAAAAAAAAAATAAATAAATAAAGACAAGAAAATAAAAAATTAAAATGAGGGGTGACGATGGTAAATAAACGGATAATCGATAATTATTTAGAGATAACGGATAAGAAGCCATACACCTTGTGCTTGCATAATAATCCCTTAAACGTTTTTATTACGTTTTGGTTAAATCGTCTATATATATAGATATATATATATATATATACACGTATGTATACATATATCTAAATAGGAATTATGCCAATATAAGGTAATCTTTAGTGTGCGTATGTGTTCAGAATGTGCAAAAGAAATTTTGAAATTCTCTGAAGGGGTCATGCTCTCCCATCTTAAGAAGATAATTGTCAATAAGGTCTACATTTAAGTTTAAATTGTTTAAATTATATTCATGACATTTTCGTTACTTCGTTGTTGAAAAAAAAAAATCTATATACAGTCGTAGATACTCGTATATATAAATAATAATAATTCTATATATTTTGAGTCTTAACGGTTTTTGTTAAATTTGTAAAAAAAAAATTTATGAAACTTGGAAAACAAATTACTTATATTGGCAAACTGAAGGAACTTGTGCGACATATAATAAGTGGTTAGCAGAAGACAAGAACGTCATTCGTTTATAATGGCAGGCAGTAGCTTGACATGGGCGCAATTATCAGCTAAATGCAACAAACCTTTGGCTATTCGTCATCGTTCGATGAGAATATAACAAGAAAGCAAGCTTTAAGCCCAGTAAAGATCTGCAATATATGCGTTGATCAATTAAGTTCTTGTAGAATGCTTAATTTATCTTAAAGTCAATTATCAATTTCTTCGAAAACATTCCTACTTAATCGATAAGTTTTTCAACGCATTCCTTTGAATAGTTACAAGCGGTAATAGAATTTAGTATACCATTCACAGTGTCGAGTATAAAACATCTTAAATGAAACATAAACCAGAGGCACACATATACACGTATATTTAAAAAAAATCATTAAAATTCAGTTCAAGGATACTTTAAATGCACTTGTAGGCATACAAGTGCATTTCTACACAGAATACATGTACATATACATATATATACAGAAAGTACGCATACACCTACAAATGCATAAAAAAATATTAAAAGAAGCGAATGTGTACACGAGCAAGAAAGAATAAAAGAAAGAACGAAACAACAGCAAACAAATAAACAGAATTCTTTACAATATTAACATATATAAGAGGATCTTACTATTATTCATACTGCTTGTGCATATGTAAATGCATGTGTATATAATACAACTATATGCACGCGGTGTATAGATAAACTGAAAATCTGCCACCATCACATCACTTGATTACAATCGAAGCAAGTTATGTTTTCTTTATGCGCTTTAACTCAGCTGTAAAATCCAATTAAGAAAAATAATTCTATAGAAAAATAAAACTAGCGTTTCACACATTGTGTAAGCAAACAATTTTCACTATAATTATCATCTGCACGTGTAGTACGTTTACCTTAAAAAATTTTCTAATAGCCTTATATCTTAACTAATCTTTATAAATTTTATTGATTAATTATTATAATTTTTAAGTCGAGTCGAAGCCCAATAAAATTAAGAAAAATTTATTAATTTCTCATTTCCTTCCGTTGTTGCAACCTACGAAATCCAGCACAAACCACACATACATATTCGTGACTAATATAAAATTCTCTAAAATGATGTGCAGATAAGTTCATCTTTTCATCTGCCATCTATTTCGTCTGCTGTCAATTTTTTTAATCGCGCCCCCAAATAAGGATTATAAGGAGGAAGGAAAATAAACTTTCACTGAAACGAAACTGAAAACAAATTTGAATCATAAGCGCCCTTCCCCTAAAAGTGTTCTTAGGAACGGTAAGGCCATAACAACAACGTAGCACAGAAATCAATTAATTAAGGAATTTGGATGCCATAGAAAAAATTATGCCTTTGAATCAAAATAATGTATAACTTTTATCGTGTTATCACGAAAATGAATAACTTAATATATCAGGCGAAGTGGTGTAGAGTATCTGATGGTCGGGTTTAGTCGGCTATAGTGGTCTTACTTGTTTTTGAACAATTTTATATGTTTTAAAATAAATTTTCAGGCGCATCAGCGATTATGAATTGGATTGAGATTGCTTCATACTAATAACTAACGTGAGCTGATGTCGTTGAAGTATGTATGCAAATGTGTAAAGTTCTCTTTTTAAATTTCTCACAAGCTACACCACTTGTGACCTGTGTTCGTGCGGATGAAAAAGAGATGGAGAGATGGATATAAGATGGACCCACTTTTTATTATAAAAATCGATTCACAATCACTTTCTGTCCCTCTGTCCATTTTAATTTCTTTTATTCTGTACTGGTTAAAATTTTGGATTTTCTTCGATGAAATCTGATACATTGACGTGTTAAGACCCAGAGACGAAAGTTTTTGAAAATGATTTAGATCGGACCACTTTTTCGAGAACTTTCTACTTAATATCTTAGTTTGAAAGATCGAGATGTATGGATAACTGTAAAGCGATGTGGAGTAATTAATGATGGGCGGTGCTTCACATCAAACGTGCCTAAGTCAATTTAATATTGTCTCAAGTCCTTCCTTTCTAATAGTTCGCGTGAATTGTTATTTAATTTAAAAATAGTTTACGTCCCTCGGCCGCGTATTAATCGAATGATACCTAGTGTTCCCAGTATTGAAGTTGCTTTCTTAGTTTTCTTAGCCATTACGCCTGTTTTTGTGACACTGCAATCAGTTACCACAAAAGCAAGTAATTAACATGAGCACATTTCGGTTAAAGTTTTCATAGGACCAAAACTAGTTTTTTTTTGTTATTAGTGTTTCTCCGTTTGTAACATTGTCCAGTACCAGTATTCCAATTATTATGTATTTATTGATTTCCTATATATTGAAGCGATATTTTCCCCACTGTGAGTTTTCATTTATCAAATTGAAATAAGCGAATTATTTCAATTCCTTTTACGTCGCGTTTGAAGGGTATTTGCACATAGATAGCCATCAAGTGGCTATCGAAAAGTGGCTTTTTCTTCGCTAAAATGCAGTTCGCTTTTAAAAAAGAAGAAAACTAAGGTACTCAGTTTGTTCACCAAGAGAAATTTGTGGGCGTCTTTATCCTCACCGCATTACCTTTAGTCTGGCATGAAGTTAATTTAAGTGTGTACGTTTATATGAACGTTCCGTTTGAGATTGATGCGAATGCACACACTAGTACCGACCAAAACTTAGAAAAATTTCGTACTTTCTTAAGCGTTTCCGTTTCAAGGCGAGCATATACAATCAAACATTTGCTTTTACGATCAAAGTAATAATAGATACCTTCATTGAATGGACCCTGCACTGTACAAATGCGGCTGTCAACTAATGCCTGTAAACTTCAAGATAATTTCGAGCATAAGGACCATTTCTCCTCTCGTGTAATGATTGTAAAAAGCAGATAAAACTACTAAGGAGATAAACATTTTCAATTAGAAAAACTGTAGATCGATATTAAACAGCTTAACCTTTACATACACTTTGCACTCGCTTTTGCAATTAATATTAGCCTTAATCAAAAAAGTACCCGTAATCTACCTTTCCTTTTTATTTGTTTCTGCTGCGGTTGCTGTGCTTATGGGAAACATACTTTCACTCATTAAAAGTTGTCGAATAAATTGCTTGCCTGTAGTTGCTTAAAACTATAAACTTAATATTTGAAAACGAACTAAATTCATAAAGAGAGAAAAAAAAGAAAATAAAAAACTGCCTCACAGAGTTTGCCATTGTTTCGCGTGTGGTTCAGTTAGCAAGCAGCTGTTTGGTGTTCGGTGTTAGCTAAAAAAAACAGGACAGCCAAAACACAGCAGCGCTTTTGACCACAGCTGAACCAACTGAAAGCTGATGGTTACAGTCCGGCTTAAATTAAATGCAGCGGGTTCATTGTTGCTTGTGTTATGGTAAAATGAAACCAAAGTGTAGAGTAACGATAAAAAAATATACATAAGTAAATAAATAAAAAAATTCGTCTTAAAATAGCACCTTTCGCAAGCAGGTGTAATATTTATGTGAAGAAATGTTTTGCTTCAACATTTATAAATATTGATTAAATTTCGTTAAGTGCAGCTGCTCGAACGCTTCTTTCCAACATTTTTAATATAAATCGTGCTCTCTATATATTATTACGTTGATAGTTATTTATTTCATAACGTATTGCGTTAATGAAATTTTATCAAACAACAAAGATAAAATTTTTCAATTTTTTTTTTCTTTTTGCATATTTTTTATTATTTTTGTTATAAATACGTCGTAAAGACCTTGAGATGTACATGTACTTTTCAAGCCATCGACGTATTAGTTCATTAAAATTGATTACAATTTTTTTTTAGCGAATAGAGAGCATCATCATGGATACGTTGTTATGCAGTTTTGCAGTCGATGTTAGGCTGGCCATGATTTTTATATCTACAGAAAAAGGCACAATTCCTTTCGTTTTTCCTTCACACTTCATTTGATCTCCATGAATAGCCAAGTAGATAAGAATGACGACCACAAAATCAGCGTTCGTAACTATAGTGAATAGGCTTAGTCGGTAAAGGTATAATACTTACATGCAATTCGGAACGCCGTCGTTAGGCTGCGGCCACTATCGTTTTCTCTTTCCTCATTTCTTTTTTTTTTTTACCATTACGGCCGTTACGAGTATAGGGGACATTCTTTGAGTAATTGACCATATACAAGTAGAGTCCCACCACGTACTTTTATAACTAATCCTAACGCAATGTGTCTCACAGGCTAACAGTCAAAAACGCATCCGGTATCTTGGACAGGATGTTGTTTATGCTTTGTATTTGTCCATTCATTCCATTATATATAAACTATAGTATTGGATAGGCGTGACTGATTAGTGTCATTTTTGCAGAACGCACGTTGAAATTTTTCGCGTGTCCATTGTAGTTTTCAAGTAACGACCAAAAATCCAAAAAGGAGAATTGTTCGTAGTTTATGTTGCACTCCAGACGTGTCGTTTGATCAATGCTGTCCATTTTCGACACCACCCTGCGCGCAAGAACCTTCAATGCCTTTGCCAATTTTCGAGGTTTTAGCTTCATTACAACTGTTATTAAACATGCATTACATTTTTATACAAACGTTGGGTCAGTTGGGTCAGACTTGTAAAGAAAGTTTTAAATGTGATACTGCGGTCACTGCTCTGAAATGGTCTGCACAGTCCGTCAATTCCAAACTTTGGGTCGATTGTGGGCTTCCCATCCAAGATACGGCAGTTCTTCCTGACTGCGAGCCTCTGTGGCTGATCGTGTTACGATACGCTAGGAGGGCGAGAAGGATTAATTTCACCATCATGACTATAAATTTACAAATATTTTCATATTTCCTAAATTAAAGCAAAAATATAAAAAAGAACTTTTTTAAAAATACAATATTTGATAATCGAAATATGTAAGTTAAACTTTCAAATGATTATAAAGTAACTTATCCCTTGCGATTTTGCTTGCCTAGGAATCCTTTTCGCTTTTTCTTTCTTTTCCATACTTCCATACTTCTTCTTTCCTACGGAAAAAGACTAAAAAGAAATTCAAAAGCCATCAATTACGCTTAGATGTTTCATTAAATTTAGATGCATTAAAATCTATCATAACAATGCGACAAATGTAGGAGAATGCTGGCTTTCTTCATCTCTCTTCTTTCCTTGTATACCCAAAAAAAAATGTTTTTTGAAAATAGCTGAGGAAATTTGAAGAGACCGCTTATAGTTCCCCTCTACTTATAGCAACTATAGAAATATTTGCTTAACGATTATAATCAAATATTAATAATAGTTATGACAAATATTGTTATTGTTTAAACTTATTTCTAAATTATGCCAATTGAAAGGCTGTGGGAGCATCTTTCTGAACTTTTTTTACTACAAAAGTGTCTTAAAAGTTTTATTCTATACAAGGATTCTTCAATTTTTGAGTTTATCTGCATACTTTCTTATTTCTTCTGGTTCCACAATCATCGCCATTATCGTTACCATCATCACCATCATCATCATCATTAGCAATTATATTAAAAGCAAAATTCTGTTGTTAGCCTGTCGGTATTGGAGAGCATAAAACTTTATTTGTACATAAATCTATGAGTACGTGTGCTTATATACACACATTGCTATAGCGGTGTCTAGTATGACTATCATAAGTAAGACTTTTACTTGAAAACTTTTGTATTCTATTTCCCATTGCACGCATACGAGCTCAAGTACGTTTGACTGTGAACTTCAACTGAGTTGTAAATTTACATTTATGGCTACAAACATGCATATATATTAATTTGTATATTTCTACATGCATATGTGCGTACGCTTCTCACTTTATATGTTTTAAAAGGTAAAGTGTTTAGATAAATGCTTTAAATTGCACTGCACAGCGAATATGCATATATGCAAATAGATATATATATGCATGTGCTTAAAGGCATGACAGAGACTCTCAAAATGTTTTCGAAAAGAAATTATTTTTACAATTCTTCCCTATATACACATATATATATATCCTAATTATATTTACGATAAATATACATCGTCGCCAGCCAATCGCCATTTGGTTTTCATATCCAAAAAAGTTAACCGATACACATGTGTAAAAGAAAGTGTATATCTATCATCTAACTGTTGTGTTGACCAAATTCTAAAATTTATCAAAATAAAATCAAAAAATTAATAATAGTAGTGACCTACATACGCCCCTTCTCTTTTCCCTTTCTCTCACTCTTTTCTGTTAGTGAATAATAAAAACGAAGAAGTTCAAATGGCAATAACGTAATATATTCTGACCGAACGATTTATGTAAACGGCCAAGCTATAAACGCGGGTCATGATTAACTAACTACATGTAATTTGTTTCGGTTTCTCACGCAACTTATTTGTACAGTAGTTGTATCTAAGCAATAGAATTAAATGATTTCTATAAAAGGAATTCTTTTTATACCCACCAAAGACAGCTTGGAATTATACTCGTTTTGTCAAAACGCTTCCAACATCCACAAGATGGTCACAGAGACGCTATGTATAGATGCTTGATTGATACCAAATTCTAAATCCATCTAGGCATGCCCCTCTGTCTGACCGTCGATCTATGTTTCCGTTCTTGGTGAACGCTCTTTCAATCATAGAAACTAAAATACCACGCCTTTAAATTTGGCAAAAACGTTGAAAATTCTTATACATAGCTTGTCATGGGTCTCAATCCTTAACAGATACAACGATAAAAACTTTCGCTTATATCCCCTGAGTACTCCTGCGATACTCGTGCAAAGATTGAAAAGATTGGCCTCGCCTACCCAATTTTATAGAAAACCAATTTTTTTTTTTTTTTTCAATTCCTACTCAAACTCGTGTCGATTTGTTTATAAATTAGATTATCCCGCCATCAATACAAAAAGACTGCGATTGATCTTTCAAAACTAGTTTCAGAACCACTGGCTATGATATAAATGGCGCAGCAAAGGCGAAGAGGACAAAAGTGTAGTTTTACACACTTAGCTAATGCCATTGAACTTTGATTTTGTTATTTTTCATATTCATGATGAATGGATATATATATACGTGAACATGTGCGGTATATCTTCGTGTGTATGAAAACAAAATGAAATGTTTTGTCTATAATAACTTTACCTTGATGGGTACGGTTTTATTGATTTTACCTTTGCATATATAAATTTACATAGGTACGTACATATATAGTTGCTAACTTGAGTTATTTTATATATGCACACATTTTTCTAATTGTGAAAATTGAAATGTTTGCTTTGCATTATTCTCACGTCAAGAATTTTAAGTGTTTCTTAATTGAAGGACAAAGCCTCTCCAGGAAATCATCAAATTTATTAAAACAATTTCAAAATGCCTACAACTTTACAGAAATCGCAGTACTTTTATATGGACCATGTAAAGGTCTAGTGCAGCATATTGATCCTTTTTTATATAATAAGAATAAGTATGACTTGAATACTTAACAGAATATCCAGCCTTCATCAACTGAAGATTCTAAACCGATTTCGTTACGCCGGTCTATAATTGTAGCGTCGTCAACTGCAAAAGTGAGAAACGAAAACTATATAACCTGGAAAGATACATTTTTAGTTAGTGGGCAAAAATCAAGTTTGAAAGTGAAACTCACACGTTCAGAATTTTTCGAACTATCTTTATTTGTCCTTATATTAGATTTAATTAATGAATTTCGAAAGATACACTTCAAGGCGAACGTAAGTGCTTTTTATTTTCAATAAAAACTTAACGAAATGAAATTGATCTGATTAATCGTCGCATAATTCAGGATAATAAACTAATGTAAACGCAACTATATTTAAAGAAACCACAATTAGCGTAACAATTCACTATGAAACAAGTAAAAACGAAAATGTTCGCCTTTCGGACGGATCTTAAATCGATACATAAAAGTTGTAAAATATATGTGTATGTATATATGCTTAATTGTGACCAAGTCAGTTTCTCCTTACAAGCTTTATTTACATTACTTTTCAAGGTGGTCCTTGTTCAATATCTCTTTTTATCTATGGTAAGCGGATTACGATCAGTTCGAAATGCATATTTGAACATCTTATGCGTAAAATATATTCAGATGCTTAGGAAGATACTCGATGTTTTCGTATTGAAATATTCAGTGATTACAAAGCAATTTTATACCCTTCCGCGCTCTATCCTCATCTGTAATTGTTTTGATCGTTCTGATCATGTCAGCTTTATGAGCTGTTCTTTTAATCGCCATCATATGGAATAGTTAGTTGCATTTCTCCACATGCTATTAATACATATGACCAAATATTTTTACTAAAACGCATGTAATGAAATTACGTTTTAGATTGTGAGGAAATGACATACATCCATACCTGCCTGAACGTGTATAATTTCGTTTTATTATTAATGTAAAGTTGTTTTTTGCTGGAAAAAAAATAACGACTAGGAGAACAGTTAGGTGGGATCGAACCTCCTATACCGACCATTTTTATCTTAAAAAAAAAAAAGACGAAGGAAACTAAATTTTGATACCTCATAATATTGGGTAGGCGTGGCTTGTATCTTTTCCAAACACATCGAAATGTTTATTGTAGTGAGCGATAAAGCCAAAGACTAGGGAAGTTTTCAATTTAAGTTGCCCCGTAGGCGTCTCCATTGACCGAATTGACTCTTTCTCAATACCAATCTGCATGCAAGCACTTCCAATATACTCAGTTTGGGGACTGGAGCAATATGCACCACGGACGGACAGAAGGCACTTGCTTAAATTGAATGAAAATTTGACATCGATCAGGAATATACATGCTTCGTAGAGATATCTGAAGCGTCCTCCTGGATGTTGCAAACGAACGACAAAATAAATATATGCAATTCTTGGTGATGGCCATAAAATGTATATACATATATATATAATTTTAATTATTGTACAACTGTTATGTGGTTAGCTTTGTTATGCCTTTGTAGCGTTTTGCATGGTCAATTACCACAAAAAAAAAGAAAAATAAATATAACTAACAGTTTGCAAAACTCTTGTTTTCTTCCACACGTTTTTGGAAAATCATTAACATTTAATGTTTCGTGCTTGTACAACTGGTTTACATATATGCTTTAGTGAGATGTGGTAAGCGTCGAAAGCATATGTAGTCGACAAACTAAGTTTACGATTGCGTTTGAACACTTTTTGGCTTAACAACACCGACCACACGAAAGACATACAAAATCGGCATTGCAACAGGGAATGAACCACACCCATACGATCTGTATTTGCAATAAACAAGCAGTAAAGATAACTTACGATCAGTACATTTCGACGATTTACAGCACCACTGGCCGAACTTGTGTTATGCCGTTCATAGTACGCGCACGAGCAGATGATCCATCAAATACATTCCGTCTAAAATTTTCGTCATGCTACGGATTGTTTACATGCGCAACGTTTCGCTGATCCTAAAAAATTTAATATATATTTGTTTCGACATTATTCACAAGATGATCAAATTAAGCACTTCTTTCACAGTGTTTTTAATGGTGCGTTTTTCAATAGCATGCTATTGTAATAATTAAAGGTTAATAACATTTGTTTTCTTCTTTTTTCGCTTGTCTAATAAAACGTTGCAACATGTTATGCTGTCTTATTATTATTATTTGTTTTTTTCTCAACAAGCTTTAGAAGCCATAAAGCTTTTAAAAATTTTCTCCACGTATTTTGTTTTGTGTAGCGATATTTGAAAAAAGTAGTTTTCATACCCCTTACCGTTTCGCAATATCATGCCCAAGTGTAGGTTTTGAATATTTCAAGCATACCTGGTCAGAATTTTCTAGTTACACTATTGCTGTCATTAAGCCGTGAGAGCGGTATGTTTAAAATATAATTACATTTCTAAATTCTTTTCATAGCTATTTTTTGTTATCAACACATTTGCTTACAGTTATTTAAGAGTAACGACACCACCTGTTGTTATGCAACTTTTAATTAGAAAAAATATGTTTTTTTTTAAAATAATTTTCATTGAATAAAATTTAATAGCATTGTTTACATCTCGTTATTTATTGTTGTGCTCACATTTATACTCAGTTTTGTCGTTCTATTTGCAAAGAAGGAGGAAGAAATATTCTTCATCTAAGATATAGCGTGTAAATGTGAGTGAGAATTTAAACAAGTCCAGGTCCGCAAGACCGTTAGGCTTTTATTGAAACAAAAATTGGACGGAAAAATCGTAGGTTGGTAAATATATTAATGGTATGTAAAAATTTCAAAAAATATATCATTCGCAAACGATTACCCACATATTTCAAAAACACGGCCAACCAGTATAGTTCACAACATAGAAGCTATAATCCCTCCCGCCGTTATGTAAAACCGTTGATCGAGATAGATATCATTTACGAAGTTTAATATATGGCCCCAGCTATAGGCAATTCGCGATCGATAAGGACGTAGCTTTTGCCGATCAGGTGTACATCAAACAAGTTGCTGTGAAACCTTCTATCCTTCCTTTTCTACATTTTTCCTGACCGTCTCCTCTGCCATGCATGTACAGAATGTCTCTCTGCTAAGTGATGTGTAGTTTAGAAACAAGGCTGTGAATGAAAAAAAAAACAGGTTTCGAAAATGGCTTGCCTTCTTTCCTTATTCAAATCTATAACTATAACGGGCACACTATTTCCGAGCATTTACCCAAATGGTTGCACATATATGCGCTTTCATCCCTTGGAGTTATGTGTTGCCCCAAGAGTTACTTACATCTAATTCTTCTAATTAATCATATTAAATAACAAACAAACCGACTTTCGGAAATATTGAAGGTCGATATAGAACTTGGGGAGCCTTGAAGATTTATATAGAAGCGGACATAAACTTGTATTTCTTTCACAATTCATGGGCAAATCTTATTTAAAAAAATATTTTCAAAGAAGAGCAACTGATATGTTGTTGTAAATAGGCTCGTCTTTAGCCGTCTTTTGTCTCTTTCATGGAAACTTTAAACCTATTCGTCAAGCAAAGCAAAAACAACTGACAACCGTTTTGGTTTTTAATAAAATTTTTATATATTATATATTATAATTATATACATACATATATACAAGTAGGCATAACTAAATTGTATCTTATTGCTTGTTTTTTTTCTTTTTTATTAATTTTTTTTGTGTTATGAAATCATTAAAATTCCAACATTTCAATTCTGGAATAAAAACGCAGATACACGTACATGGTAATGTGTGTAAATTTTGGTATTTACTTAATTTGCGAAGTAATGCTTGTGTGTTATACCTTTATTACTCCATTTAGCTGAAGGCCTTGTCGGCCACGAAATATAAATACCATTAGCCATTAAATAGTTATAAAAAATCACCCATAAAAATAACAACAACGACAAAATTCTTTATACGTAAATGCGATGAAATGCATTAATTTACTGCTTATAGATGACAGAAGAGCATTGGTTGTGTGAATATATGTCAATATTAACAGACTGCCAACTTCAATCCATATTCAATATTTATATGCATTTGCATTGATACGTTGTTGGCATTTGGCGTCAGCGTTTTACACATATATGCCATACGCGCCATACTCGTTCATTACATCAATCGTTGTTTTCATAATTTATGTTTGCCTAATATTTGTAACAAATTCCTTTTACGATTTCACTCAATTTAATTCGATTCGATACGATACGTTCAAGCCGAAAATAAAGCATGCGGCCTCTCAACTGTCATTACATTCGTCACAACACACTGGGCAATGCAAATAATCAAAAAAATTATTAAAAGGCATTTACACATACTTATTTATTTATTATTATATAAAACAATTTTGAAATGCATTTGTCGTGTGCAACGTAGCGTTATTGATGTCTCAGTTAATTGCACGCAACTAAAATTTTTTAAGTCATTTTCATTACTATTATTAACATTAGAGTAAACGTTAAATCCATTGCAAGCAATTTATATGATTCTCGAATTTTTGTTAATCCACGAGGTATCCTCCCCTATCTACAGCTCAATATGTTTATTAAATGGAACCGATACTTGTCAAGTGTTCTAAAGAGTTAAAAGAGATTTGTTGATCAATTAATTCTTTTAATGCAATCACTTACCATTCTGAGCGTTATTTTTACTCACCAGCCCTGAAATTCTCTCTATAATAACGCAGAATAAGTTCCAGGAATGCTCGTTCCTTAATCTGATCGCTGATCGCCTTTAGTACATCTACCAAGTTGAATGTGCACAAATACAACTCCCGCTTTAACCTCTCATTTACATAGAATCCTTCGTGATCATCCACGTATACGGGATATCCTGAGTGAATGGCTGGGCGAATGGTAGCAAAAAAGAAGAAGATATTTTACAAAAAGTTACCAAACAAAAAAATGATCGCATAATGTCGTTGGTCCGGAAAGCGTTGATTTTATAAAAGCAAGAGTTAGACGGCAAACCTATCGGAACTAGACAAAAAAGACAGAGTCAATCACAATTACCGATGCCTTCTGGAAGAGTTTTAAAATATGTCTCACGTATAGAAAAATACTGGAACGCGTTGGCCTGCAATATTAAAATGCGAAATGGATTTCCAGATGATATTTGCTTTTATAAAAATACCAAGTAAATAACATATAAGATATTTTGTAAATTTTATTGATAAAAACAAGTTCAAATTCTCATTATTTTAATTTATCATTTATAGCAAGGATGCTACAAACGCACTGCGTTCATTTTCAAATTTGATATCCGGAGTTCAGCTAAGAATGTATATATATCAAATCTTAACTTTTTGTGTCTTACTCTACGTATTAAGATAGATCGGTTCTTCATTATACCCGCTCAGGTCCAAATTTAATAAGATTAATTTCTATATCAATGTATTGTTGCAAACTAATCCTCAATATGAAATATTGAAAATGAAACTTATAGAGTGTTCGTACGGAAGATTATGTGGCCGAAAATTCACAAAATTACCTCTTCCGCTCGAAGTTTTTCACAAGGACTTTGAATGCCGAAATACTATCACTCAGTGATTTTTGTTGAGCACTTTTTAAAAAGTGCCTTTTTTTCGTACAACGGGAAGTAATCAAAAAGTACTTCGGTACAATCCAATTCCAGTGGAGTTTGTTCTTTAGCCAAAACATAAAGACTAAATATAAGACACGTGGACAAACATCAGGTGGGGAGAGAAGCTTGTAGCGGTATAACAAAAAGTGGGTGTTACATACCTCAGTATAGGCTTAATACACCAGAGAAAGTATTACAATGTAAACCTCTTGTGTGCAAGCTGAAAACGGTGCCAAGGCATGCGCAGCACACTGTGTGCGCCTGTCCGGCTTGGGCATATTTAAGAAACAGGCTTGTCAGATCTCTGTAATTAGACATTATGCCAGGAAACCTGTTAGCAGTTATAGTGGGGATCAAGGATTCGTAAGGATCCATCTCGTGGTAATACGAAAGCGGTACCGTGATGGCTTTGACCCCAGTGTAGGGCCACTAAGTGGCAGTGCGATGCCACTATGCCTATTAAAAAAAAAAAACAATTGCAATATAGGAAAAATAGGCTCTGTACTCTGCAGGGTATAACACTTTTACACATAGCAAGAAGCAGAACTTTTTGTATATTTTCATTTAAAAGCTTTAAAAATTCAAATTCAAATTCTTGCACTTAAACATGATAACTCGTGAGAGCTTCATTTGAAATCGAAAAACCAAATATTTTCATTTAATAAGCTACAAAGGCTCGCACGATTTGAAAAATAGAGAAAGCAGAAAATGAAATTTGAATTTTTGGCAGAATTATATACAAAAGAAATAACAATTTTCGGTTAAATTTTCATTATGTACTCATTCCATTATAAAATGAGTTGCGTTTAATTAAAAAAAAAAAAAGAAAAAAACCTACGTTCAAACACTTCAGATAATCTTGCTTAAAAGAAGTTGTTACCGTTTATGAGCTATCGGGCCTTGTTGGGTTCCCACCAAAAGAAACGGAACTAATGAAATTTTTCACGAGAGTTTTTTGCTATTATGAATGAAATACTAATGTTAGTGAACCGTTACGCTTTGGGGATGCATGGCTCGCGTCCTTTAAATACTTTGGAAATATGTTGAAAATGTCTTAATGGCTTTGTTGAATTTATCATCAATCAATCAAGTTTTCACTTTGTTTGGAGGATATTCATTGCCCTATAACAAGTGGGATATATGTACCTCTTGTAGCCAAAAGTTTGTAAGATCTGGTTAGACAATTTCCCTAAGCCAATCTCTTAAGTTTAATAGCAAGTCGCAAAGATATGTAGCGATCAAACTCATACAAACATATACAAACTTTACATTTTATACATGTTGTGATGGGCATAAAAACTTGAATGCCCAAGAAAAGGAGTTGGTCACCTTTCTTCACCCAGCGAGAAGAGTGAGGTGTAGAAGAAATTAAAACTTTTCTGTTCGCTTTACAGAATTTTCTTGATAAGCAAGTTTATTCGTTGCAATTCGGCTGCTAAGCTTATTATCACTGCATTTCATTGCAATCTCTAGCTTCCCCATCTCGCTTTTTTATCTCTTAATGATTACATTTTGTCAGTTTATCGGGCTTTCTCTATGATTTAGTATATGTATGCATGTTCCACAACAACAAAAACAAAAAAAACAAAATGCCAACAAGTTAATAAAGAATATGAAAGCTAATAGAATAACGAATGTATAAATATTAGATGCACCAAAAATCGGCATTGAACATATAGAATAGAACAGTAATATTTAAGATAAACTGTATAGTCACATATATGTATAATACAATTTAATAGTACAATCTGCGAGTTTATTATTTTACACACATATCGTTTGTCTTCCTTGATCTCTCTCTGTCGCTCTTATCAACATTGCGCGCGACATGATTAAAATCGTCATAAATTGAATGGAAAATCTTATACACTAAGAGAAAAAGAGAACGATAGCAGCAGCCGCATCAGGAATAGAACTAAATGAAAACTGTATAAATTTATGTAAGTTACTTGCATATAAACATACTTATGAATACATATGTATGCCCGTATGCATGCGCACACAGGCATAAACAAATAACACGTTCAACGAACCTGTACCAAAAAAGAGAATTCGTGCATATATTATATATATCGCATCGTAGTGTATCGTACATACAAACGTGTATTCATATCCTTTTCTGCATGCACACAAGAAAACACACAAGGAAGAGCGAGTAAATGCAAACATGTGTGAACTAATATAGTTATGCTGCACACATGCGAAGAAAAAACATAAAATCAATAGCAAAACGACAACGCCAGTCTTATAAAACAGTGCTTCTTCTTGTGTGTGTAGCAAGCACGATAAAATGAATGACTTGCTGACTAAATATATATATATATATATATATATATATATATTTGCGTGCATATATATTTATATACAAATGTAAGTATCTGCAAAAGAGATATATAAAGAACATGTTACAGAAAGCAACAGCAAAAACAAACACTAGCATTATCTCTTGCCATCGTTATGCTCTTAATCTTTTGCTACACGAAGTTGGGATAAATGAAGGATGTTCACTAAAATAAAAGAAATAGAAAAGCGTAACAATACCAGGGGTTCAAGTTACATGCACTATACTACTATCTACCTGTACATATACGCATATCTACCTAAACATATATATATATATATATATATATACATATTTATGTATAGGAGGCATACATTTAATACTTTAAATTACTTATGTGTTTGTTTATTCGTCTATATATGCCCTGAGAGCGCGTAAATTCATGTTTGTATTAAGTTTTTAGTTACCGTAAGATGAGTTTTACTTGTCAATATTGTTAAGCATTGAAGTTTATAAAAAACAATGCTTTATACAGTGAAGTGGTAAAAGCAAAAGTTTCATTAGGTTCTAAAGTGGCATTTAATGTGTACACATCTCCCTACACATGTGGGGAATGTGTGCACATATATGTTTGCGTATAAATAAAACGAACAAATGTACTTGCGTTTGCACACATATAGACGGAAGATGCAGCCGAAGAGCCTCGGGAGAGCTAACTTGGCTGCTCAAATTTAAGTCAAATGCGTTCTTAAATATTTATAAGGAAAATAAAAATAAATAAATAAATGAAAACAAGTACAAAATATCAACAGCTTTTCATCAACTGTATGTATATATATAATATATAAATATATAATATATAAATATTTATATATGTATTAAGTATTTATTATTATATAAATGAGTAATCATTTATGGAAAAAGTTATATAAAACTGGGTCATTTTGCCAAGCAAAATTGAGTGCAACCTAAATACGACTTTCGAAAGCAAGTTCGAGCTTTTTGTTCATGTCAATAAAGAATCATTCGTCTTATTATTCGTCTTATTCGTCAATACATTCTCAAAAAGAATTTTTATACTCCTCGATCAAAAGCTTACATTGGCTATGCGATTAAATTTAACATCACAAATCCTCTCAGATCCATAAGTTACTGATCACCCATGTTTCACTTGCTCACAAACACAAATAAAAGAAAAGAAATTGATATTCGGCTATATCAATGGAATGAATGCTTTACCCTATCAAAAACCAATTCAATTTCAATGCTTTATAATAACATTGAGCGAGCGCCGCCGATTTTTGGCCGATGATGGAGAGTTAGATGATTCAGCCAAAGGCGAATATCGTTTTCATACTTGTTTTATAAAGCGAACGGCCGAAAGAGACCGTCAAAATACGCGTTAGTGTTAAGATGTTGCTTAGAGGATCGTTTTGAAATTGACTAATCAGACGCTGAAGACCAGATCTATAAAGAGTACCATAATTAGGGCAGCAATCAGGGCATCAGTTCAACAAATTTTTCGGTTGCATCTACCGTATTGGTCGTTAATTATGTTTTATTTACACTGTGTGTAAACACGAAACCTCTTTGAAACAAAAGCTTTCTGTGAGCAAATTTTCATGCTTTTTGATATCTATCGGTCAGTTATTTCTAGCAATTTCATTTCTTGATTATTTTGTGATGTTTCCTGGTAAAAACATCCCTTTTGGGCATTCACAATCTGTTCAGATGTCCATGCGTCCTTGTTTAAAATCAACGAATAATCGAGAAATTGTTGTTTCCAATGAAAAAAAGTTGTTAGAATACTTCTCATCACACGGAATATTTTAACATGTTCCAAAAGTAATAATAATTTCTTTGTTAAAGATGACATCCATTTGTCAGGAATTATCGACAAATGTGTTAATACATTTCGTTAATCATCTTGTAGGCTATCGCAAAGAGTTTACCTTTGACTTTTGCAAGAGTTGTTATGGACCGTTAGTGTGTTCCGTCAACATGTCCGTACGTTTATATTTCCCAAAGCTCACTTATTTTTATACGCATCACGGAAAGATGAGGGAAATAATCCATTTTGTCAAAACGTTTGCAACGCCCACAAGGGAACTTCAGAAACCCCCTTGACCGTCATCAAATTCTAAATCGATTTAAATCTGCCCGTCTGGCTGTCTGTTGAAGCAGGCCTAACTTATATTATACCGAGCTGGTCTGTCCATCTTGTTCCTCTTCAAATTTTAATAGAAATAAATGCAAAATTTTATTTTACTTGTTCTTAATCTTTTGAATTCAATTTTTATGAAACGACGCATTTAAAAGATCTTTTCTTCTTAAACAATACAAACCACATTTAATTTTATCATAAATTTTAATTATTATTATTATTACTATCACTATTGTTATTGTTATTACGCATACATGTGCAACGTATATCGTTTCATATGCACCAAGCAAACATTTTTGTTATAAATTTCATTTGCGAAGAAAAAAGCGTGATGATCATATATATATCACACTTTTGACTAAATGCAAACATTTAGCTCAGAAATGCTTTACATAATTACAAAGCATTAATGCATATATTTTAATCACTAAACTGTCCGTTTGTCTGTGAGCTTGTTTCCATCTTTCTTGTTTTTTTTTTTTTTTTCTT
>CCAG010021092.1:0-48765 GCA_001077435.1 Glossina morsitans morsitans
TTTTTTTTTTTTTTTTCTTACTGCACATGCTCATTTTTTTTTTTTTTTTTTTAAGAATGTTGAGCGTTAAGGCAAACAAGGTGTATTAAATTCATCGAAATGTTTTTTGCAACACTACCTACATCTAAATGAATTTTGACTAGTTAGGAAATTTTGCTAGACTAGCTAGATATTTTTGAGACTACTTAACGTGTATCGAATCCGAGGCCAATTTCACCCCGATGCACCACCTTTAGAACCGGATAATAAATTCCAATTTTGTACATTTTTTTTTAAAAAATCGTAATCTGTTTCAAAGATTTAAAGAGATTTTACGCGACTTTACGCTAACTTTAACACATCTTGATTTTGATTTAAATATTTTTAAAGACGTGCAATGCCCCAAAAATTTGACTTGTACTGCACGTAAATGAAAAAGAAAAACAACTTTCCAGACATTTTCACTCTACACTGCTATCCTACGTTTGCTGACATGCGTTTCAATAAATTATCGCAATGAATTAACCTATAAAAATATTTTCGAGCCAAGTTTCGGATTTCAAAGACTTCAGAAAACGTTTTTCTCATTTGCTAATGCACAAGCGTTTTTCTTCATATAGCTTTGATCAACAGAAACTGAATTAATCGCGACTGTTGGTCCAATAGTGGGTCAAATATTTCAAACTTGTGAAATTGTGAAACATGGCCTGCGAACCTGCTGGTCATAGTTAAAAATTGTTAAGAAATTCCCGAAAGTTTTTATTAGAACGATAGTTTGCAGATTTACAACCTAAAGCCAAATGAAAGTAAAGAACGACGAATCCAAAAGGATCCATTATTTCGTGCTTTTGAACATCATCTCTATGCTTACCGAAAGTACGTACATCAATATATCGAGCAGATTTAAGTCACTGCACAAGGGATATAACATTGAGAAGGGTTACCCTATGACGCATGTGTATTTTCGAACAGCATATGGAAAAAACTATTAAATTAAATAATTGAATGAAACCTTACGTATCCAATACCGTCCATTAACATTAAAAAATGTCAATTACTTATAAAGACGTTTTAGTTTTATTTACCTTTTCTATATTATTATATTGTTGTTCACACATTTTTCACATACCTTATGTTAATGCTCGGGTAAGCTGATCTTTGGTTATAAGAAGCGAAAAATGTCGTAAATTGCTTCGTTTCATATGCAGCATGTTTGGTATGTTTCACATACCATTCTGGCTAATAGATATAATGTTTACGCTAACAAAGCATATTATGTTTACGATGCCGTTATTTATAGTTGGCGAAATGTATAGTCGCTGGGTAAATTTCCAAATAATAGTCTCCATTAAAGACAAACAAGTCAGAGATATCAGAGGACTTGATTCAAGTCGTATATAACAGCTTCTTATACCCATCACTGAAATGTGGGAATATAATCATATTGTCAAAACGTTTGTAACACCCGAAAGGAAGCTTCAGGAAAGAAGTACATATATATTCTTGATTAGTGTCAAATTCCAAGCAATCAAGCTAGACACTCCGTCCATCTAGGGGTTTGTCCTTGGTGAACATTCTTCCAGTTTACAGAAATAGAAAAGATCGACCATGCCCAATGCGATGTCGCAAATTGAAACATATATATATATATATACTTCTTTTTCCTTTAGATGGGAGGATCGTGATGAGTACATGGAGTGTTCGGCCACAGGCGAATGTAATTTTCTTACTTCTTTGTTTTCGTTTTCTTTTGCTTCTCCAAGCATCACGTGTATGAAATATAAATTTACTACAATTTTGAGCGGTTGACTGTGGCGTCATTAGTTACAGTTTCTGTGTAAATGCGCAAAATATAAAAAAAAAAATTTTATTTTTATATATATAAACATATATACATTCTTCTAATACATTGCCCGCATGTATGCAAACACGTTCATACATATAGACATACCGCGCAGATGTAGAACATCGTTTATTTTATTTCATATTCTAACTTAATTTAATAAAATGCAATTGCAGAAAATTTAGAGCAAATAAATTTAAAAGCAAAGTAAAATATGAAACAAAGCAAAGTAAAAAATGAAATATTTATTTAATTGGACTTGTTTTTCTATTTTGCCTATATGCGTACATACGCATTCGAATATTTCATAAATACGAAATTCATATGAAATTCATTCGTTGCATTGCATATATACATAGATAAAAACTCACATTGAGAACGTGTTCATATCAATTAAATATTATTAAGATCACGGAACCATTCCAGCATGCATAGATTACCCTGAAGTTAATGGTTAAGCATTCTAATTTTACAATCAACACCACCGGGTGGGTATACTAACTTTGCTACTCTGTTTGTAAACCAAACTAAACGAAACGAAGCCGAAACATGTTCATAGGTAGGATATAGTGTGGACCGGCCTAGGGCGTGATGTTATTCCCAGAGTTATGCCCGGCTTGTTGGATACACTGTCTATCTCTCCTTTCTTTCGTGAAAGGTAATAACGACACATGTACTCTTCTTTATCAATTGCAACTATCTGCAATGTGTCCAACGAACATGGTCACCCACCCCCTACCACCGCTCCCTATAGCACATTTCGACAGTCCGCAATGATTTCCGTCAACTTTTAGGTTTCTCTAGATAGTAGGTTGCCAAACTAAACTAATCTTTCAAACAAATACGATATCTATCTTCAGTTACGTTACTGCTCCACGTATTATTGATCGGGATGAAATTCTAACGTGATAATTATCGACTTTCCTGCATGCTACTTGCAATTTATCTGCAATCTATTCCACTAGTAGAAGTTTCGTTGGCGTATTAGAATATCTTCAGCATTATTGAACGGTTGCAATCACAGTTAATTAAATTGGAATAAGCGCACAAATCCTACAACTCTTGAATCGTGCATGCACGCATGGACAACTATAGTCAACAATTAAATATATTTATAAACTGAAAGATATAAAAATTTTAGTACAATCGTTATCTTGGATAACTATGAAGTTAAAATGATGGGTATCAACATTGCGGCCCAAGCTAGACAAAACTCTTTTTTATTTAGATTTTTGCTGTTTGTAAAAATCTGAAATATGTATATTAACAATGTGTTTCTTTATTTATTCTTTCATTTATTTCTTTTTTTTTTACAAAATTCCGCAATACTCTTGAACATTTAAAAAAAAAACACATTCTCTCTAGCTGTGGCATACAACAGTTGAAGGTCATACGGTCATAATTTTTTGCAGCATACGTATAATAAGCGACATTTGTATTCCTTGCACATACATACACACGTACACATACACGCATACACAATCATGTATTCATAGTAGCTCGTGCACAATCTTACTCAAGTTTTTACTTAGATAACCACTTAAAAACAGCAGCAACAAGAACAACTGCAGCGTCACCAACAGTGACATGGCAGTCAGTCACTTTAGTAGCAAGAACACCAACGGCATTGCCTTAGATAACAAGTTAGCTAAGGTCTATTAGCAGGTAATGCACATATATACATATTTGCGTATGTGTAGCAATCAACCGATCAACCATTTATTCTTCGATTTTCTTCTTCTTTGTCTTTATTGTTTTTCTTGTGCTTATGTCGTCTTCGCTCCTTAATTTGTTGTATAATCAATTCTAAATAAAATAATATAAAAATTAAAAATTATTTTAAACTTTATATGGTCAAGAAATTTAATGAATCCAGAGAAACGTAGTGTTAGAGCAGCAGCACGAACATAAGCCGACGCAAGTAAAATCGCAGTTTTTTATTGTAGGCGACGCTTCGAACAAAGACACAAACTGACGATGGCTAAAATGATTGCGCTATTTGAGAACATGGATAATTCTGTACAGAGGTTTTTGTTTTAGAGTAAAGGGTGAGCCAATCGAAATTCCTGTCCGCGGTGAAAAAGTGTGGAAAGGTTTCTCTTAATAATGGAATTAAAAACCGTTGTAAATTCAAAATTTATTACTAACATCCTGACAATCCTGCATTGAATTGATATAAGAAAATAAAAAGAAAACAAATAAAAACATTATAGTTAGCTAGGACCGACTGGTGTGTACTCTATGCCTAATACAGTTATTAATAGCATCTTATAGCTTTTCAAACGACGACCTTCCAAAATAAACCGCCATATGGCGAGTGATCGACAAAATGGTGCGATCCGAACCATTTTCGATAGTGTTCATTCTAGGGCCAAAACAGGTCAGTGTACCAAATTGTATCAAAATATCTTAACTATTGCGACCTGTAGGTTAACCACAAAAATGCATAGGCAGACCAACTTGAATCGATTCAGAAAATGATCCTTTCATATATATTGATTTAGCTACATATAGTTATTGCAATTGTAACATGTATTTATTTGATGAAGATACACAAATATATCTTTCACGCTGATACCGTCTTGTAGAGGATTTCACCCTACATATCACGCATTGCTCCAGTATTAATAATTTAAAGTTATGTTCAACTAGAAACAGACCCATTAAAATCGACCACTGCTTGCAACTCTGATTGTCTAAAAAGAGTTTCAATGAGAGACGCAGAATTCGAGCTTATTATTATCATGGTCTTTAACCTCGGGCCCAAACTTAGCTCCCGTCTAAGCGCTGATCATCATTTTCATTTTACGCTTACATGTTTCGAGGAGGCTCCCTAGCCACCTTTATCCAATGCTCGAAGTCAAGCTAAATTGAGTTTTCTCATAACCTTGACAATGTCTCTAAAAAGAAATTGCAACTCGTTATCAATAAAATGCGCTACGTTTCGTTCATTCCTTAACACTAGAAATATAATATAATTTACTTAATAACCTCATCTGCGCTCGTATTTATATGAGAAAATTCAGATTTTGATATCCAGAGACGTGATAAATGTAAACCTTTCATACACTCAGTAATTAATATCATTAAGATTACACTCTGTTGGCATTGTAATAATAATTATCAAGACAATTTTCAACCCCAATAGATTTGGAATCGCAATTA
Organism: Glossina morsitans morsitans; assembly: GCA_001077435.1. Taxonomy (NCBI): domain Eukaryota; kingdom Metazoa; phylum Arthropoda; class Insecta; order Diptera; family Glossinidae; genus Glossina; species Glossina morsitans. The sequence goes on from CCAG010021092.1 coordinate 4,988, forward strand.
AAGCCTTTTATAATCTACAAATATAATTTCGTAATTATATTTGTATTTTTCATTGTATATATTTATTTCTTATTTACACTTTTCTTAATTAATTGTGCCAAAGCAGAGAAGCTATGGTCTTACTGGCACAACAATCTTCTTATAAGTAAGACTTTTATTATTAATAAACTCAATTAAAATTTTGCTATTGTGAAGTGAACAACTCTGAAAGAGCTGCTTGCATAGACGATAAGCTTATGCGTTAAAACAAGCGGTAGATAAAAGAAGCAAAGATCCTTGTGAGCATCGCAAGTGGAGTGACATGTCCCAGTTGGACTTTTCTATCGTTCACTTGACTTATCTAGCACGATCTTTAGTCTAGAGGGTCGTTATGATGGGAAACGCTTCCACATGCCGTTGGGTGTGCTGTGTCCATTCTTCTTTTAATGATGAAAACGTCGCTAACAACTTAACATGCAACGATACTATGTTACATAAAGCTCTTACGATCGTATGATAAAAGTTGCTTTGAGATATTTGATAATAGACCACTTGTGATTATCGCGCTTAGTTTATTTAGCATTATATTGCATGAATTTCGGAGAAGCAGAGTAAAAACAAAAGTTAATATTTATGTGAAGCTTTGTACTTTTTATTATTGCGATAGCAGTTACAGAAAGCGCCTAATGTTGCCGTGACGTGAAGTCACACCAGCGGCTGCCAGGAATAGAACTTAAAATGAATGAATAATGAATGAATTCACGTCAGCGACCGCGAATTTGTCAATAGCTCACTTGGCCTTCATTTTGCGTATGGGTTGCGTTTGTATATCCGTTTTTCATCATCCGGCGTGATTCCGGCGCAATCCTCTTCGAATTGAAGATACTTTGCGCTGCAAATGGAGTTTTCTTTTCTTTTTTTTCGTACATAGTTCTTTGTGTTTAAAGATCAGAAAGCTACATTGGCATGAAGCCTAACGATAATGCATTGATATGAAGTGGTCACTGTATTATCATCCTATATGATAGTATGCTATTTAAGTCATCTCGTGTGAAAACCTTTGGGTTTTTAACTGCGACCAAAATCGTTTCTTTATCTAAGGTTATTTGCAATGCGATCTTGGGCTCCCTTGTTCAAAGCGATTTGTGAAATATGTCTTCGGAGAATATAACTTTGTATTGATAATAGGGGAGGGGCGGTTGTTTTTCACACAAAATTTAATAAAGATTCTTTCATCCATTTGTTTTAATAGCAAAAAGTCGCCAAGCGTACTAACACACTTCTAACCTCTGTATCTGTCAAAAACAAACTAACAATGCAAATTGGCTGATAATGTCAATATTGGCGAACATCCAAACAATCAAAATAACAATAACAAAAGATCAAAAATCGAATGCACGTAGCCCACGAAATTTGAAGTCACCTTTTTTTGAGCACATCTCGTATATAAACAAAATCATTTGACGCTTGTTTAAATTAAATGAAATGAATGTCAGTTATTGCAGCATTAAATATATATATCAAAAAAAAAAGTTACGTATATGTAATAAATAAAAGTTAATTATTATTAGTAAACGAATGCAAAACAGAAAACACTTGAAAAGGGTAATTATGATACAAAAGAAAAAAAAAATTATTGAAATAGCTTTCGTTCACGCCTATAAAAGTTGTATAAATTTTGTTACGTTGACAAGCAGGTAAACGGTTTGTTTATTCATCATGCCTATTAGGACTTAAAAAACGCATATATTTGGGTGACAATAGATACTGACGTGAATCAAGTAATAGGAAGAAGTTTATCTATACTACAAAGCGTTTTTTCCCTAATAATATTTAGAAATTACTTAATGCATTCAATAATTTTGTAAAAATTTCCCATTAATAAACGTGCGAGATCTTCTATTTTATGTTTCTATTAACTATATTTATTCGGCATTCATTTGTTCATTTTATTTACGTGAATTTCGTACGATTTTATTCTCACCTTTCATATAAACGTCCATACGAACAAATTTTGTATTCGTTATATATTATTAAACGGCGCTTGCTTTGTACTGCTTTTTCCATTGCTGTAACCACTAAAAGTTTATTAATTTCGTTATTTCGCGTATAATATTCGAAGCATCTAGAAGTACAGTTTCACCAATTCTAAGGTTTTAATTTGCCGACACTCTATGACTTTTTCTTACTTTTTCTTCTCTGCTTCTCTTCTATTACAAAAAAAACACTATAATAGTAAGGCGGCACGGCCCATCATAATATACCTTACACCACTCTACACCCTACACTCTACGATCCATATATCGTCGATAAGCCGTTACATAGAAACGGATCGAAAACATGATCCGATCCGCATAATTTTCAACAGCGGCCGTCCTTGGCTCAAAGCACATCAGAACACCAAATTTCATCAAAATATTTCAAAAATTGCGGCCTGTAGATTGAACACAAGAAAAGTAGAGAGACGGACAGACAAGCATAGATCCATTCAAAAAATGCCTCTGAATCGATCGCGATAATAAAAGTTGGGTCTGTCTCAAGTGCTTGTAAGTATTGTATAGATTCGCGTAAGCTGAGGTAAGGTGTAAAAACAAGTAAAGAAATGTAAAATCGCTTGAAAATGTCTCTTGAATTCTCGCCTCCTAAAGTAAGCAAACGCATTAAGATCTGGAAGTTCTTAGCTAAATGAGAATTTGTGGCTCGAAATTATGTTTATATTGAATTTTAAAAAAAAGCATTTACACTCACTTCTAGATCGACATTTATCTTTGATTGATTGTAAGTTATTAACGAAAATATTTTAAAATTTATGATTATTTTGATCAGCGTGTGCACTTAATCTATGGAATTCCAGTTGAATGAAATATGGCAAATTCTACTTTTCTGTGAATAAAAAAAAGAAGGTAATGTACACCTATGTGCAGAACATATAATGTCTACATATTTGACATTTGATTGTAACGCAAAGCGGAGATTTATTGTTGTATGTGAGACTACCATGCAGTTATGCATGTGTTCTCTATTTGATATCGTGCTTTAATATAATTTGAAGACGTATACGCTGATACTGCGTTCTACACATTTACAACGCTTTTTAATTCGAGAGGGTTTTTAAGAGCCATTGTACTTAGTGCTGTATTTTATATTAGATAATAGTGGGACTACTTCATGCCGAATTATTGTCCACAGGCTTAAGAGTTATTTTTGTCTTTTATTCAATGAACCGAATCATCATTATTCTCCGAATCTATCTAAGCATGTCTGTTCGTATGGTGTCTGTTCACATATTTCTGTGTTCAACGTACAAGTTCTCTCGAAATACTAAAATAAAATTTTTTATTCTGCTCAGTTTTGATCCATGGACGACGAAAGGTCTATTTTTTGCATCCGAGTCCATTAAATTTCTCATTAGTGGTAACGCCTTTAGAAAAAGTTTTCGTTTTCAATATTTTACGATAAAAATTGGTCCATTTAGCACAAAAATTAACGGTAGAAAATTTGGATCTGTTATTCAGATCCTAATATATATAGGAATTATCACGAAAAGCAAGCCCTTATTTAGAGGAAAAGTCTATTTTCTAGTTTTTTACTATGGAAACTGAAACATAATAAAAATTCTTTAGCTTGTTGAATTTAGATCGTGCCATGTGATGTTTTGGGAATTCTCCAATATGCGGGCTTTCATGAAAAGTATGCCTTTGCATGAAAATAATGTGTAATTTTTGGTGTATTATTACCAAAACGAGTGAAACGAGCTTATTAAGCGAAGTGGTGTAGGCTTTGTCCGACTCTGACGTTGTTACCTTTGTTTAGTCCAAAATAATACTAAATTTTAATCATAGATTTACTGCTCCGACCACTTTGCAAAGAAAAATTCTCATGAATGCTAAGCCCATAGACGTAACAACGTATAATGTTTCGTATAATAGATCTCATTCTCCTCTAAGATGAATTCATATCAGAAGGTCAAAAAAGAAGCTCTAATAAAAGAAAGAGACAGGTGGTATGATTTTACTAGCCCTTAGCTCCAATAATAAGTTATGCAACCACTAACTCCATAAAAGAAAATATAGTTGTATTGATAAAAAAAAGACACTGTTGTGGCCGTTGAATACGGCCATAAATATTGCGTTTGCATACTCTAAATGACTCGCACAACACGGAACGGATCTACCGTGGCATAAGGCTGTCCACTGTATTTTATAACAGAAATAAAAATAAAGAATCATATTAAGCAAAGTTGTGTGGCGTATAGAATCAAGAGAATTGCCTGACTATAACGCTTTTACTCGTTACATTAAAAAATATTTCTTCATAGCTGTACATTTATTGAAATTAAAAAGAGACTTACAAAAAAGAAATTGATTACTTTCACTTTAACTACATTTCGGATATTAAGCGTGTTAGTATATAAGGATTCAACCTCATTTTTTTTATTGGGGGATATCCCTTATATTGCGTAACGGGGTAAAGAAGTGAGGAAAGAGAAAGAAAGAAAGAAGAAAGGAATAGGGAGGTGGTGACCGCAGCCTGATGGATATGTGTCTCCAGCTGTAGGTACCAGCAAATTAAACTCTACCGCACTTGAGATTTTAACCCGCGAACATTCGATCTTGGTAGTCATTATTCTTACCTATTTGGCTACCCAGCTACTACTAAAGCTTACACTTTGCGGGCAAGAATTAATTCATTATTCATGTGCTACACCTTAGTGCTATGTTTGCCGTACTCTGCATAAAATTCGGATAAAGAGTTTGACCAAAATTTTTACTTTCGATTTTACTTTCATAAAATGACCGCGTGACTGCTTTTATCCTTAAAACAAAAACTTGGCATCACGTATACAGCTATATAGAATAGCAGAAACAATATATATATATATATGATTTTTTCAATTTTATATAGAAGTTCATTTCTATTACGAATTCCACAGGAATACGGTGCGACACAAAGCCCGCTAGTAATATAGTAGGCTGTATGTATGAAAATAACCATTCTAATCGAAGCGTAATAATTTCGTGTCCCAGTATATTATGTATATACGTTTCTAATAAATTTTTACTTTTTACTTTCATTTACGGCAATTTTCTCTTTAAGTTATTAAAAGAAAATAAGAGAAAGATTTTTTTCGGCTTAATTCGAATTTTTTCACGCTGGGGTTAGAAAAAAAAAGAAGAGATATTCTAAAAACAGTGCATACTGAAAAACATGCTTGTCTCAAACAATTGTCCGATTCCAATTCATATCATTATATGGTAAATTTCAATCCATCGATATCTAAAGCATATCGAAAATTTCTACTAAAAGTAAATACAAATTTTTAACTCTTGAGTCAAAAACTCGGAAATAAAATGTTATTCCATTATACTTCGGAATGTTTTTCCCTCCGCGGACATTTATCTAGCCGATGAGTCTCGAAAAGTGTTCCCTCGATGTTTACACTTTAAATACTTTCAATACCTTGTCTTGTATGTAACAAATGAACTGACAGAATGAACATGCTACCTTGTCCAGTAACGGTTTATCAAACTAATCTCTCTCTCTTTTTCTCTTACGACTTTATTAGACAAAAACTTTTAAAGCTCTTTTTCTCTTACGGGCTCTCTATTTGTATACGAAATAGTTTTTGAAAGTTTTCTTCTTTATTAAATTTTTAAAAATAGTATTGAGTGAGTGATGCATGAGTGCGGTGTAAATAAAAAGCCAAAATATTTTCAATGAAAAAGAAAAACCAAAAAAAGAAATGAAAAAGCAAAGTGAAAAGTGAAAATGAGAGAATAAATGCTTATATGCAAAATAAATGAGAAATGAAACGCATCAATTGTTTAAATAATATATTAAGTTAAATGTTTTCTCAAATTTCTAAATTAATCAATATGGTTAAAGCTAAAGCCATGTCGGCAAGAATGAAAACAGCAACAACAACTATAACAATAACAACACAACAAATAATATAATAATAGTTAGGTTCCTTATAAAAAATTTTTCACATTCTTCGCAATAATTTATGCATTAAATTAACCTTCTAATCAATTCTATATAGTTAGCTTAATTTCTTCTTTTTTTTTTCTCAACATGAAAGCTCTTTTCATATACGTCATATGTTTATTCAAATATTTCACTTAATATGTACTAATTCAATAAAATATATATATTTATAAATACATACAAATGTGTACATATATACGTATATGAACATAATAGTACGTTCAGTTTAAAACGAATTTTGAATACACTCATCCATCTGGGATGTACTTCTCTATAACAATATAAATAAAGAGAATTGTAATCGATGATGTATTTGAGATAGCGCTGCGTATAAGTTATGTATATATAGTAATTGTAAAGTACAAAAAGATTGGCGATTCAATACAATATCTTTCTTAAAAGATAAGCTGCGTTCGCCTATTTCGAAGCAGACATTAGTTGTTAGATACTCAGGTAAAGCTATTAAATAAAAAATTCGAAGAAACTTTAATCATAATAAGGTTGCTTCACATATATACGTCTAGGTATAGACATATGGAAAGGATCCGAGAATGGATAAACATGTAAACTTTCCAATAAGATATGCTTTTCTTTTGTTGAAATTGGCGGCACGAAGAGAAGCATTTGATGAAATGTTCTTTTCTAGCACGACCTTATCAATTTATTACAGTGTGTGCCGCTATTACCACGAACATTGTTCTCGCACAAGTTCTAATATTTCTATTTAATGAAAGTATTTTTTAAAACTTTACATCCACCAAATATTCTGGCTAACTTACTTAGAGGCTATAAATTCACAGTTTTTCAAGAGTTCCGAGAAATTCTTGCTGCGTCATTGGAGATGTGGAACGGTAAAAATAATATATATCTGATCGTGCTATGCCAGGCAGAAAAGTGCAAAAAAAAAACGTTCATCTTCTCAAAGTGCAAAAATGCTCACAAATAATACAATAACTAAGCATTGAATGCGTCTGCTCTTTAGTGAATCGCTTTCAACGAAGGCATGGTAGACATGGTAGTCAAACTAATTCAAAATCTTAACCCAATTCCACATTTCTTTTTTTTGAAGAGTTTTTTCATTGTTTTTGCAAATTGAATAACGAAACTATTATACCCTCCGTTGACGGTTAAAATTACTCTCAACATTCTTTGAGAAGCCTTCGCTAAAGAGCGCATGTCTTTTTTGCTCTTCTTTGTTTTTTATTTACTGCTAATGTAGGCGAAATTAATTTGTCAACTTGCGGATTAGGTTAATTATTAATTGTAATAACAAATCTGACCTTTTTCGCATGACAGATTCAAATAATTTAAAGATTTTACTAAACACTTAAAAGACAATTAAGCGAAATATATTAATATATTTTAATGTGAATCACATGTCCTTATGCGAGATACACGTCCAGTTAAATTTGCTGCAAGCAAATATAAAATATATGTATATTAGGAATTGTTCGATAAACAATATTCGGAACGACCAACATTTTTCCGTACAAAAATATATGTTACATACAACATGATGTTACATCTACGATGTAAGGTGTTTAAAGAGAAAACCTAGGTATCCAGGTGTGTCGGTCAGATTCTTCTTAAGAAACTAGGAATCGATCAATAGGAAAATCATAACCTTTAGTAATTTTATTTTAAGATATGAATGCTTTCTATTCGCAAGTTAGACACATTAGTGGATGTAGAAATGGGTCAGTCAGTTTTCTTGTAGGTACTAGCGGACGTTTTTCTTAACGATAAAAAAGAAGTTTTCTATGTCATCTTTTTAATTTTTTAAAGCACTTTATGGTTTCGTTCTATAAAGGCTTAACTCCACGGCGTTCGATGATATTTTCTTTTCCCGATTGTAGCCCAACGATGTCTTAGCCGCTGCGATAACAAACGGGTAACAGGAGTATGTTTTATGCCCTTTTATAGGCAAGGCAAGGCAAGGCCTATTTGAAATCTTCGCTATGCGGCAAACTGCGTTACGCAGAACGAAATAAGTTATCAACATCAGTAACATTTATTGCTTGACCAACTTCGTTTTCGAAAAACTACGGCCAAATTTTCATTATTTTTGCAATATTGCTCAACAATGAAATTACGTTGCTCCCTCGTGCAATGCTTCATTTTTGCTAATCCTAAATCTCTCGATGTAGCATGTCATAAAATTTTTAAAAAGGATTAAATTAGTTTACCTTGAGGATAAACTACTAACAAATAACATTCTTTCAATACAACTGACTTTTGAACTTATTGTATCCAAGAATGTATTAAGTACTCTTTTCGTTAGGGACTTGACACCGAAAGAGAACTAGAAGAAAAGTAGACGTTTGATTGTCTCAAACATATTTCATTACATTTGGCTAGAAATATAGAGCTAAAACATTGACGTATTGCTTGAGAAAAGCAAGCTTTATCTTCAAAGCAGCAAGTCAAACTCTTAAGAACTTATAGACTAACTCGCAAACTATAAATATATACATATGTAGTTTTCATGAATATGCATATATCTCGAGTTGTGTTTATATATATGTTTTTACTTATTTATTTTTGTTTTTCTTAAGAAAAACTTAGCCGAAAAACCGCTTAGGTTATGCTGGGAACGTGAACTAATGAAAACTGGCGTACACCATAAATTTCAAATTACTAGCAAATAAGAAGACTCATAAAGTTGCCCGCCCTTTATAAAAAAAACATAGTGTAATTTCCCATAAACGATAAATACGCACTGAGCGTTCCAAAGTGATAATGTATATCTTACTAAACGATACTACGTCTAAATCTCCTCTAGGGTATTAACAGAATTCCCTCTCGCTTTGCAAGAAGCAAGAAGCTTTATTGAAAACATATACATATATTATTATGTAATTTCGACCGATTCTTCCTTCGTTTTTGTTTCATTTAATTCAATATGTGACTAATGTGTGACTGAAGAGCGAGATGTGTTCAAAAACAAAAAGTGACTTTTCACATTTCGTGGGCTTCGCACACTCGACTTTCGGATTTTTTTTTTTTTTTATTATGTTGGTTGGTTGTATGTCCCCCACATATATTGGCATTATCCGCCATTTTCCATTCTTAGTTTGTTTTTGACATATATAAGGGCTAGACGTATTTGATCAAAGATTCTGTATTAAATTTTGTGTGAAAAATAAAGTTAATCCCTCCAACTCATTTAAAAGGTTGATTGTAGCATTTGGGCGATCAACTTTGAGCAAAAAGAAATGGTGCAAGTTCTGCACAGATGACCGAGAAACTGTTAATGACGACGTCTGTCCTGGACGCCCCAGCAGATCAACAACCAATGGAAACGTTGAAGCAGTGAAGAAAATTTTTATGCAGAATCGTCCAATCACTATTGGAGACGATTTTCTCAGATGTTTTGAACATAAAAAGTGTGACAGCGAAGTTTTTTCTGAAATTGCTAAATTTTTAGTGATCCATTTAACGCGCGATCGATCGAGTGCTCATCCTAATTTAGAAGAAGCATGTATCTATAAGGACAAAGCTTCATTTCATTCTACTATACCATATCTTTCGATGACGGGTTTGTATTCTATGCTTTACAAACATTGCATAAACTTCATCCACCTATTTTCTTTTTATTTACTTTTTTGTTGATAAGATAAAAGTAATGATCTATGATCTATGATTGAATGTTCAATATTTCGCCTAAAAAGCACTTGAATTTTCAAAAGAAAAAAAAGTACGGGATATTTTTAAAAATGTTAAGAATAATTTGCAATTTTTCTGTTAAGAAAGAGAGTAAAGAGGAAGGATGCTTTCACATGCAAAAATATAAAAAAATCAAAATAGTTCTATTAAACCCTCTTTCATGCCGCTTAAGGTTTTCTATAATAAGAGAGTAAAGAGAATTTTCTTTTATTTACTGCAAGCTAGCAACTTGTTGTATTGAAATAAATATCTGGCAGTGAGTTTGCATTGAAAACTATACCTACCAGGCACTCGTAAGCTGAGTATTACAAATATTATGCACTACAAACACGCTATTTGATAAACTGAAACACTCTCAATAAATGTCATTGCAAACTATTTTCCTTCTCTTCTTTTCGCTTTCTAATAAACACAGCAAGCAGTATTGTGTTAGTCTTTTATTTATAATAGTGCTTTTTGTATTAGTCACAGAGCAACGTAGAGCAAAAAAGCAGAAGAAAAATAATAAACATGTACACACATATGATAGCGATGAACTACTACCACACGTTGTATATCTGGATGTGGCTGGAGAATAGCGTCGTAAAGTGCTTTTTGCAAATATGAAATGAATAATAAAAATAAAACTGAAATCAAGAAACAAAAGAAGAAGAATTAGCAAAATTTGCTATTTACCTATGGGTGCTATCGTCGCGCATTGTGAGTTTCCTTACTTTTGTCTCGCTACTCAATATTATTGTATATCGACTGGTTTTTCTATTCGCTAAGCCAACGGGAAGTCTCGCATTTATGCTTGTGGTGCATGCAAGTATTTTCGTATTGCTTTCTTTATTTTTCTTAGTGCAATTTATGTAAAATTTGTTGAAAATTTGTGAAGATTTGCAAATTCACCTACGCATGCATGAATGTATATCAAGTGAATGTGTTGAGAATGCGAGTGAGTTCCAAACGATCGTTGAATGCAGTGACTTCTGGCGAGCTAAATGTGAAACGTTTTCAAAATTGTGATTGTAAAAAAGGAAAAACTGAATAACTATGAATTTTGCAAAGCTAAGCAAGACGGGTATGAAAAAAAGACGTAATCAGTTTGAGATAGACCAGCCATATGCCAGCCATCCAATCTTCAATTAGTATGTCTTCATAATAAATGGAATTTTTGCCCAGTGCGATCTTGGAGTGTATTTGGCATTATCACCCTTTCGGGTCAACTACTTCGAGTTTATATTCGTTTGGTTCGATTTAAGTGTGGCAGTTTTAAGAGCATCAGCAGCAATTAAAATCTTGATAGCGTTCAAGTAATTTGCTTTCGAATATTGAAAGTCAACAACGTATGCAATACAGTTCGTTAATGACTTTCGTTCATGCGCACATATATTCAATGAAAAAATGCAACGTGAACCGTTCACGTTACAACTTTTCCAAAATCTTTTGAACATTGCAAGTTGTTTTTCTCGAATTTGTTTTCCAATTATTTACGACATTTTTCCAGTGTTCTCCAAAGCGTATTTAAAAGTGTTACAACCAAAGTAACTAATTTAATATGCGCTTCATCTACGATGTATAATGAGTGTAAAAGTTATCTTTAATCCCTCGAGTACGTCGTGCAGTAATTTTAATTATCTGCTGATTTTTTCTTTATTTCTAACGTAGCGATGGTAAATTTGAGACTTTTAGATGTCTGTGTAGCTTATGAATAATATCTAACATCCATAAAATAATTGTTAATTAAAAAAATTTGCCTATATATGCATTTCAGATCTATGGGTATTCTATTGCCTCCTGTATCTCAAGTGACCAATACCCGCATTAATTTGACCCAACATCATCGTAATCGTAGTCTAGACAGCGCTTTACAAAGAATACCAGAGGTAAGAAAGTTATACCTACAAACTCTTAAGATGGTATAAACGAAATTTCACTATTTATCTGAAGTAAAATCTTTCAATCACTTTGCACTTTGTTTTTTTTCTCGGTTCGAATAGGTTGAGGTTTCATCGCCCAATGCCGAGAGTGAGAATACATTTTGTACTCCATCAATACTTGGGTCTACAATGTGCTCGAAAATTGTAACAACAGCAGCCAATGTTACGGCTGCTTTAACTACCACTCAAACGCCCGCATTAACGTCATCAACAGCTAAACAGTCACCGGCAGCCTCATCCGTAGCTACTGAAATTATATCCACCACAGAACCCACAAGTAACTTGACAAAAATAGTAACAACGACAGTGGAAACATCAGCACCAACAACATCAAAAACAATATTGTCCGTAGCCACCCATAATAATATCGTAAATCCCAGTGTTATTGGTATGTAAAATATATGTATAGGCTGTTGTATTTACATAGTTAGTTAACTTATTATCCCATGTATATAGTTGAACCCTATTGTTCTTTGTTGCGCACACGACCTAAGTCGCAAAATAGTGAAGACACTAACGTTTCAACAGCCGCAACGACAACAATCATACAACAAACGCCTTCTTCTGCCTCAAATGCCTCCTTAAATGGTTCGTCTTCAACAGCTTCCACATCCTCGTTTACGGTTAATGCTAATAACGGCTTAACTGTAGGCTCTAATACTACTACAAGCGGCAATAATAAAAAACGCGAAGATCTTACCAGCTTAGGTTCAGACGATTCGGGTGGGTACTTTTTTTAAACAACTTTTTATGTACATTAATTTTCTTTTCATTTTATGATATTTGACGTTTGTCTTCTTCTTTAAAGGGATTATTTGTGGCTCAGAATCAGATCAAATCTCATTAAATCGCATACGACATTCCCATGAGTCTTTAGATTCTGGAGAAATGGATCCCGAAGAAGAATGCATTGATATGTTAGAGACCACATCCATGGACGAGGAATATAATATGTTGCAATCGGATTTATGTTTCTATCAATCACCAGAGACAGATTGCCGAACTTTGAGGCCGACCAAAAAAAAGACGCAAACTCCTAATGCGGTAGTGAGTATTATTCCAAACGAAGACTGCAAACAATTAGAAGAGTTGGATAAAGAGACAACTGACGCCAGAGCTGCGGGAGATGCTGAAGAAATAAGTGAACGCAAACGTTATCGCGAAATGAATATGTCCCAAGCGGCGATTAATATGGAACGCTCAAAAACAAATACCGAGGGTTTAGAAATAAAGGTAAACATCTCTGGCAATACCACCGCCACTCCCACACCGACTTCAGATGTTGTAGATTGTGTTATTGCATCGACAACCATTTCATCCAATGTCGCTATCACATTAACATCTGGTGCCAACAAATCACAAAAAATAACGACGCATCAACACCTTCAGCCACCACAACACCCGTTGAAAATCCCAAAAATGACATTTTATTTAAAAATTTCTTTGGAGCCACCAAAAACGCCATTTTTCGAACAGCTCAAAGCATTATCGAGAATCATGAAAAGAAAAATGCCTCAAAACAGCAAAGCAACAAAAACGGGGATGACTTATCTAACACTGGTGGTGCTGGAGCTGGTGGTAGTGGCGGAAGCAGCGCCACAACGGTGGACCAAGTAAAATCACCAACAGATATATCAAAGAAAAAAGAATTTTTCGGCTTGCTTTCTACAAATGCCAGCAAAAAGGCAGCGGCAGCTGCTGCAGCTGCTGCTGCTGCTGCTGCCGCCGCCAATACTTGCTCATCAAATTCAACACCGGTAACTACCCCGCTTGAGCAACCGGCAATCGACAAATGCTTAGATAAAGAATTATCGGAATGCACAGAGAAGACTTTAAGTTTACAAGTGCCACCTGCCTCGACCTCGACCATTTCATTTAGCGCTACCTCCATATCGAAATCATCTTCCATATCATCATTAAATAAACTCAAGGTGCCCGGCGTGGTCAAATGTTTCATCAAAGAGCGCCCGAACAACGCTCCTGATGCAACTAATCAACAAAAGACTGAAAAGGGTCCCAGCGGCCTGTTGAGATTTTTTGAATCACCAGTTTTTAATATACATTTTGCCATCCATTACTTGTTCTATTCCAAGGAACCAGGTGTTCTTAGTTTTATTGGCAATAAAATTTTTAGTTTTCCCGATCAGGAGGTGGATCTTTATATACCGCAATTAATTGTAATGTATATACAAATGGATGAATTGGCTGAAGTTTTAGATCCCTATCTAACTATACGTTGTCGTAAATCAGTGGACTTCTCTCTTAAGTGCCTGTGGTTGCTGGAAGCGTACAATTATCAGCCGGTAGATACCATGGGCAACCGGAAGTCGCAATTGGCTCTGATGAAAGAAATCTATTCAAAAAAAGAGAGAAAGTTAATAGGAGGCAAAACTGAGCTAAAAGAATCTGCGCAGACATCGGCAAGTAGCTCTTTAACAGCCTTAGCAAAGAAAACTCATCATCGCTCACAATCAGATGCCACTGTTTTATTATCAGATTCGAGACATTCAAATGCTACTTTAAGTATTTCGAATAGATTCTATCAACAGCCTCCCTATACGACACAAACCTTGCCAGCCACTCCTGCTAAGCTCTGCCTAGGCGATTTGACTTCAGGTAGGGCCTTCGATAATGGCTGCACCTGCTTTGAAACGGTACGAGGTCAAGTCAATGATTTACTTGGTCAGAAGACTGTCTGCGCATGCAGTGCACCCAAAACTGCACCGCAAAAGGAATTTATGAAGGCTCTCATCAACGTGGGCAAAAACCTGACTGCTTTGATAACCAAGGCGGAGAAAACGTCGGCATTGCGTATGTTTTTGAATTTGATAAACAAAAATTTGCCCGCCCGTGTTTGGCTTCCGCTATATTCAGACATTCCGCACCATGTGGTGCGTATAACAGAGGAAAAGACTGCTGTACTCAATTCTAAAGATAAAACGCCCTATATTATTTACGTTGAAGTAGTCGAAGTAACCGACATATACTCTTCGTCACTAATACCGAAAATGATGCCGTCATTGCGTCACACCAAATCCGAGGAACATTTAGAGGCTGGTGGAGTTAGTGCGAGCGCCACGATCTGTCAACATCAACAACATGCTCACCAACCGCATCTAATATGCAGTCGTACATCGAGTTGCAGCAGCAACAGCGGCAAATTGGGTTGTCAACGCAAAAAGGATAAACTCTTATCAGGATCTTCCTCATCGGTGGGCTCTGGCGAGCCGGGTGCAAATGTAGCAGACCACAATAGCTGCAGTAGTAGTAGTGGTGCAGGTGGTCTCATTTTAACACCTCCCCAACTCCATGAAGATGATGTTTGGTCACAGGAGGATGATGAGATTACTGCTCAATATTTGCATATGCGAAAAATGCGCAACAATTACGAACGGGATGCTATATCGCAGATGTCTTTGGATTCATGCGACTCGAGAGATCCGGGTAAACAAAAAAATTTCGCACAATAAATATAAAACGCAATTAAGAAATTTGATTTTAACTAAACAGGCATGCCAGTACTATTTAATATAGGAGATGTGCGAACACGTCACTGCAATAATTTAAGTTGTGAAAATACAAAATCGTTTAGTAACGATCCCGAAGACCCATCAGCAGCAGCACTTAAGGTAAAAAAAATGTGAAACACCAAACACCGAAGTTTATAAATCAAAAATACTTAAAAACTAAATTTTCAATGTTTTAGGAACCATGGCATGAAAAGGAAAAGCAAATACGTGATTCCTCACCGTATGGCCATTTAAGTAATTGGCGTTTGCTGTCGGCTATAGTAAAATGTGGTGATGATTTACGACAAGAATTGATGGCCACACAACTCTTACAAGTAAATTTCTATAAAATTATTTTACATATTTTTTTGTTGTCTGAAAATTTATGCGATTTTTCCTTTTCGCCAAGATGTTCAAAATAATTTGGCAAGAGGAAAATGTCGATTTATGGGTGCGTCCTTATAAGATTGTCTGCCTGTCGAACGATAGCGGACTGATCGAGCCCATACTAAATACAGTTTCATTGCATCAAATTAAAAAGAACTCCAACAAATCGCTCTATGACTATTTTGTTGATGAGTACGGGCCTTCTGATAGTGATGCTTTTCGTTTGGCCCAAAGAAATTTCGTGCAAAGTTGTGCAGCGTATTGTATAATATCGTATTTGTTGCAAGTCAAGGATAGGTAAGAAATAATCATTACGTCTGTTGTCAATCTAATCGTCATGAATCATAATAAATTTTGTTTCCTTTATTATTTATTGTTGCAGGCATAATGGCAATATACTATTGCACTCGGATGGCCATATCATACACATCGATTTCGGTTTTATTTTAAGCATATCGCCCAAGAACTTGGGTAAGTTTAGCTCTGAGTTATGTTAGCAAGGAAAATGTATATATATGTTAAAATGATATTGTTTCTTTTAAGGATTTGAACAATCGCCCTTCAAATTGACTCCAGAATTCGTTGACGTAATGGGTGGTACGAATTCGGAACATTGGCGTGAATTTAATCATTTATTATTGGTTGGCATGATGACGGCACGCAAGCATATGGACCGTATTATCAATTTTGTGGAAATCATGCGCAGCAGTAAGTGAACAAATTTATCTCCGATTTTTATATTTTTATTAGGTAGGCCAAGTCATGTCATCCGTGTTTGTAATACATAAAAATCATGTAATACATAAAATTCAAAGCTTTTTATATCCTACATAATTTGTGATGCAACGCTACATCAAATGTGTACGAATGCGATATGCAATAACCACAAGGACTGGAGAGAGAGACGCACTTTTTATTTTACCGATCGACTTCGAATCACTTTCTGAACTAATCTAAGTTTGTCTCTCCGTCTGTCCGCCTGTCTGTGTTGTCTTCTTGTGATTAAACTACAGGTCGCAAATTTTGGGATATTTTGATTAAATCTGGTACAAGGACATATTGTAGCCCAATGGTTCAAAATGGCTCGGTTCGAATTACAAAAATAAAAAAAACTAACAGTCTACTTGAAATATTTGAACTAACTCTTTTCTGATAAAAATATCCACCTACGAGTGTTCAAAAAGAAAAAAAAAGTGTCGATCGGACCAGGTAAACCACCTCACAATTAATCATTTTCATGCATTAGTCTGAGATGCTGGGTACCAAAAATTCATCTTAGGACCCATATAATTTTTTTCTTGCATATTTTAGCTGTTACACAATTACATAATTCTTGTTTTTCATTACGCTTTAGACGCTCAATTGCCTTGTTTCAAGAATGGTTGCTCAGGAACAGTGCAGAATTTACGTAAACGTTTCCATATGAATTTAACCGAACAGGAAATGGAACGCAAAGTTGAACAATTGGTGCAAGATTCACTGAAGAGTCTGTCTACCAAATTATACGATGGCTATCAATACTATACGAACGGAATATTGTGAGAAAGGTTTTTCATGAAAATCTAAAAAATCCCTACAAACGAATGGGGGCAAAAGAGCGGAATTAAGAACCAACAACAAATAACAGCAAAGGTAAATGAAGTAAAATCAAATATAAAATAAATTATATTACAATATAAGAAAGCGGAGCCAAGTTGTAGGTTTAGATCAAATGCAGTTTTAGTTTACGTTGTAATAATTAATTATAATAAAAAATAAACACGAGTTCTTGACTTGTTAATTTTTTTCTCTATTATTTTTTTTAAATAAAAAAGCAAAACAATAATAAAATATTGTTTTATGTAAATATAGCTTAATTTAAAAATAATATTAAAAATAATTATAGTAAAAAAAAAAATGTCACGGAAATTAAATTAATAAGATCAAACTTTGGCTTACTAAACAAAAATACAAATAAATAAAAATAATAACAAATAAAATAAAAAGAATATATATATATCATACACTAGATTATATATATATATATATATATATATATATATATATATATATTTATATATATGATTATATCGCCTATATATATTTGTATATATTTATATATATACACATATATATACATATATACATATATACATATGATTATATTAAGTACGTGGCTTAAGTTTTAAATTAATTTTTTTATATAGATATAAATAAAAGGAAATGTTAGATTTTGATATTTAATTAGACTTTTGGCATTTGCAAAAAATAAACAAAAACGCATCAAAAATAAAAAGGATTAAAAAAAAGCAAAACTACAGCAACAATAACAATTTGTAAACCTATATTAAATAAAAATAAAAATTATGTGCTTTTATGTAAACATACTTTAAATAATTATGTTTTACATCAGAAAAATAATAATAATTAAAAATCTATATTTTTACCTTTTTTATTATAAATAAAAATAAAACACTATAAGGTTAATTTTCAATTAACAGTTAAATCAAATTTACTCTCTTCAAAAAAAAAAAATCAATTGCTTAAAGTAAATCTACGTTTTATATCAAATTTAGCAAACAGACTTACAACTAAAGGTATAAAAAAATAAATAAACAAATGCAAGAATCAAAAATTGTATTTAAAAGCAAAAATATTTCACTATTT
This sequence comes from Glossina morsitans morsitans, assembly GCA_001077435.1. NCBI lineage: Eukaryota > Metazoa > Arthropoda > Insecta > Diptera > Glossinidae > Glossina > Glossina morsitans. Next base: position 23,085 of record CCAG010021092.1, read on the forward strand.
ACAAATCATTTTAAAATAATTAGCAAAGCAACAACATTAAGCATATGAACTAAAAAGAATCCTTACACCATTACGAATGGCTTAAGAACAAATGATTTTTTTTTTAATTCATTGGCAATCGAAAAAATACTGACATAACCGTCATTTTGCATTTAAATGTTATAGAATAACATATTTTATGACTCATCTAAAACTAGTCTACAGCAAATTGTCAAGAAAAATTTCATTTCGAAAACTTTACTTACGCTCTCTTTATACCTTTCTGGTAATGATTCATCACCGATTCCATCGACATTGTGTATTGTGTTTAACTCTCATGTAGTACTTTTTATGTAACCTTCACCGATAGAGCGTGTGGGCTTCTAATGCCGACCAATTCAAATATAAACATTTTTCATATACTATCATGCCTATCTTATGCCGATTCAAATGGAGAGAGATCGCAAAAAGAAAAAAAAAATAAGGAAAAAACAAATCATATTTTCTACCTGCGGTCTATGCCAATAATACGAAAGTTAGACGAAATATTAATCTATTTCACTTCCAATTGACAAAGTGCGACTTTAGACAGTGAGAGTTAAAAACGAATATAGTTTCCTTTCCTATTATACTAAAATGTATTGTGTCTTGAAGTATCTGATGAAGATATAATTTCTAACAAAATATCTCACTCTCTTCTTCTATTTCCTATTATAGAGCTTAAGTCAGATGCAAATATAACAATACTTTTGCTCAACTTTTCAGGTTTGATATGGTATTTGATTAAATTGAAGCAATTACATGTTCCATACCTTAATCCAAAACAGATCCGCTCGCTTTACGCCCGCTAACATTGTCCGTAGAAGTACTAAACCCACGAAGAACTACGTTTCGACCGCGCAAGTAACCGAAAATTGAATTTAATTACTTCGTGAATTAATTTAAATTAATTTTTGTTTCTTTTTACTTTAAAATTTAGATTTTTAAGTTGTATTAAAGTTTCAGATATTGAATTAACTTTTTAAAGAAACTCTGAATATCAATAGGTTTTTATTTTGCTTGTAAACCTTGAGTAGAGCTTTTTCCTATCTCTTCACACATAACGCCCAAGAGTAGTCTTAGAGGAATTCATATATTTCTGAAAAGTTTCTTTAAGCAATTTTGTAAAGAAAATACTGCTCGTGTACATCCGTTCGCCATGTACTTTTGTCTTTTTTGAAAAACTTCAATTGTGCTTTGCATCAGTTCGTATCATTTTTCGTTACCCATGATAGCAAATCAGCGGAACCAAATCATTGCACGTATTTCATAAAACATAAAACAAGCCATAAAAAACATACCCCTGTTGTTTTCGTTAAATGCCGAAGTGCTCTTGACCATTTTATGCTCACCAACATAATAATCCATTACTAAAAAGAACGCTAAAGCAATGTTGTTACCTCTTTTTTTTTTTTTCTTTTTCTTTTTTATTGTGAGTAAATCGGAACCATTCCCATCCTAAACATAATAAGTATTCGTTTTTCAAATTTTGAATTTATGCTTGATAAAGATTGTAAGCGATTGATGTTAGCGAAATTTCGTACTTTCTTCGAAACTAATTCAGAGAACTAAAAACTCGACTTACGAAAGGTATAGACTTTCGGAAATGTATCTTATTATATCAATCTTAAATCTTTAAGAATGTCAAAAAGGAGAAGATAGACCAACAGAAACTATTCGACTAAATCTCAGACTGATTAAAAATTGTATTCTTTGAGGAATCTTTGTTGCGACATAATTACATTTGGCCATCAGATCTAGTATGCTCCGTTGAATGGTTTGGCAAGTGTTTTAACACTTACAAGAGTGGATCGGAACTCAACGAATTCTAAGAAGCGTCTAAATTTCATTATTTCAAAATATAGTTTTTTCGATAATCGTGTAACTGAACAAAGTTTCATAAACTTAGTAAATTAGTAAATGAATAAATTTTGAATTATATATATAAAAAAAGTTTATCGCATATTTACATGCATTGGTAACTCTTTGTCCTTTATGCTCATAATAAACTTTTCTAATCGTGAAATTGAAATAATTCGTTACTATCAAAATCTATATTACACTAATCTTATCAAATAAACTTAAATAAATAAATAAATAAATAAATGAAAAAGTAATATTTAAAAACGAAATAGCACACAATGCTTAACACTCGTGTGCGTATGTTCTCTTCTTGATATTATAATTAATTAATTATTACTAAAGAAAAATGAGAAAAATATAAATTGTATACAAATATAACTAAATTACATTGAAATTATTTTCAAACTATTAATAAAATTGTCAAAAATACAACAACTCTCCCTAATACTTAAGATCTTTACAGCATTAATTAAAATATATATTAAAATAATATAAATATTGTATTATACAGCAATCAACAAACATCGCATACGTTTTACATTACTATACTATAACAATAATCATTTTCATCATAAAAAAAACAAAAAAAGAATTCAACCGCAACAACAACAAGAAATACATAAAAAAATTTTTTATTTGCTTAATTCGAATAAAAATTTAAAAAAAATGTTAAAGTAAAGTAACAGGAAAATGGGTTTTATTTATTAATAAAAAGAGATTATACCGATAATTGTTTGAATTTTTTCTAAACCAAAAGTACAAAAAAAACGTAGTCCTATCACCAAGGAAATTCAGAAATAATTTTATTTGTAAATTTTGCAGCCGAAAAATTTTTAAACATAAAATGACATTTAATTCTGTGCGCAACGTAAGTGCATTTAGTTGTTTTCATGATAATAGAAAGAAAACTACACAGGAACTTGATTTATCGATAAACAAAAAACATTTGTTTACATAATGTAGGTGAAAATGTTGTTTGCTTCTTTCTGGCACGTTTCGTTCCGGTATGTATCATTTTGACTTGTTAATTTCGTACGCATACAAAAAGTTACATAGTCTTGAAATAATTACATTTGCAGTTGTTTGTTTTAAAGTTATTTGCTGACCCTCTGATCGTCTATTTGACCTTCATTGGTATTAGCATTATATCTATGCAATTAAATCAAAGAAGATAAAAATCAACGCTAAATTTGTTTGTTACGAAAAATAGCAAGAATGCCTGCCACTTACAGCTGTTCGGCAATCAGCTGTTCTTTGTCTCGGTGTTTCATTTACAATTAGATTGTCAGTAAGAAGTGTTGGCATTCTGTTTGATAAGAATTATTTATTAATTGAACTTTGTAGAATTGGTCCATCTTAGCTCAACATCCCAAGGAAAAAGAAAGACTTAGTAGAATGGTATGTTTTTTCAATAATTTAATTAATAATAAATACTTATTATTCACTTTCATAAAGTTTTTGTTTTCAATAAAAAGGGAGATACATTTTAAAAGTTTATTTTAGAAAATATTTTTTCCATACAAAAAAAGTAATATTAAAGTGCCGAATAATAAGTGAAACGTTTTCAAAATGCTTATTATTCAAAGCTAAATAATTAAATAATTAAATGGTATGCTGTTGGTCTTGTGATGTAATGCATATTCTTCTGCAACATGGCTACGTTTGCCGCCCCATGAGTGAAAGCGTTGCTTTTTGCCCATGATAACTAAATTACGCTTTTCGTCTCTTTGTTCTACGCGACTCTTGCGACACCTTTCGATTACAGCGTTCCGTATGATATTTATGAAATCGAAATCATCAAATTGAGCCATTAGCAATTGTAGAAGAGGCCACTCGTTCCTTTGTTGTTCAGGTGACTGATATTCACCAAACAACTTCACATCAGACGGTAGCCGATTGGCTAGTGTCGGAAGCATTGTCGGTGTTAGTAAGTTGTACGCATTGCAGATATTTTCATATCTAAGTATAGCTGCTAGTAAAAATTGCGGTATTTGCTTAAGCGCGATTGGCATATTTGTAAATCTTGATTTGTTTCAGCCTTTGTATAATTATGCCAAAAGCAAAATATTATCAAAAGTAATGGACTTCTCCTTAAGGTTAGCATGTTGGACGGCAAATCTGAAGAATATATAGAAAAAAAAAGAAGGTAGTAAATTTCGTCAAACTAGCCCAGGGGGCATGTTGTTGAAGTGTTTCGTATAGCTACGACCAAAGTGAACTCTACTGAATTGTGATTTGAATCCGCGAATACTGACTTGTTAGTCGCGTTTCTTACATACTCGGCTTCTCTTGAGGACATTTTTCGATTTAAATGCAGTGTTGCGCTTAATGCAAACCACAATATTATCAATCAAAAATGATTGAATCAATTGAAATTGAAATTGGAATAGTTATGTTTAGAAGAAACCATGATCTGACCCAATGTAACATTAAAAGTCGTACAAATTCTGTAACAGAATATCCGGTGTATTTGCTGTACATTGAAGCGAAAAGTTTGAAAAAGCGAACCGAGCAAAGGATACAGTCAAGAGCACGATTTTTATGGCAAAACTTTCGCGCCATTCTCAAATCTATTTTAAGTAGTGGTGTGTAAATGTAGAGCAACTCTACGGTTTTCTAATTATGTTTTTAGCAAAGCTGAAATCATATTAAAAAACTAAAACGTGACTACATTCGCGAACACAACTTGATAACAATTACTCATACGTTGCTATCTTTTAACGACTTATTATAGATTGAAGAGGTGATTGGTTTACCACCAATCTAATATTTCTGCTGTGTTTCAAATTTGGAGAACCAAAGATCAGAGAGAAACATTAGCTGTCCACGTCGTATTAAATAGTTAATGCAACGTGTTGAGTTCAGTAGGCGCACATTACAGAGGTTACCAAGAGTCTCATAAAATGGACATATTGGCACAATATATCCAAGCGATAGCGAAAATACTTTACTAGTAAGGAGTGTAAGGTTGCTTAAAACCAACAAAAGATTCAATTATAAATCGCTTAATCGCAATCCACCTGAGTGGCCGATTGGACAAGAGTCTCGACTAGTAATTCAATGGTCATGGGTTCAAATCTTAAGTGCGGTAGAGTTTTTAATAATAATAATAGTAATAATAATAATAATATTAACAAAAAAAAAATAAATAAAGAAAGCCGAAAGCCTTAGATGCTAGTTCTTTAAGACTTTAGTCTTAGGATTTATTCTCTGGCTAAATTTATATAATAATAATAATAAATCGCTTAAGAAATCTTAAATGCTCATTTAAATTCGATATAGATTTCTTGAAATGTCATAGTTGCCATTTCTGCGTTTAACTATATTTTTGAATCGTGTGAAAAATCCTCTTAGAATAAAACTCGCTTAAATTTTGATTTATTTATACCTTTACAAATCGTTGCGACCCAAGGCACATTTCACTTCATGGAGAAACCGCTTTATAACTTCTTTCTAATTTATTCTTACAAAAGCGAACGAAGACGACTTTTCCCAGCAAATGCCGGTGGATCACTGCGAAGACTTAAGCTATGGTGCTTATGTTTTATATCTTTGCCTTGCATTCTGCTTTTGTACTGGTAATAAAAGACAAACCCTTCGAAATCCAGTTAATAAAATAATTGCAGACAACAAAAATAACGAAAAGCGTGGACATTTCTTCTGCAACATTACACACATACAAGTACATAACATTTGACAAATTAGAAGGAATTAAAAGATTAAAAGAAAGCTATCGTACTCCGTCATATTAAAATTAATGTTTCACTATACATAGCGTTTTCAGAAAATCATCCCTAGAGCCTTTCGTAAGACATATATAAATGTATACATGTATATTTTTATTATTAGATAACTAAATATATATACATATTTTTATGAGGAAAGGTGGGTTGTGGACTATGACAAGTCCTCAGAATATTAATATTTCCATGTAATGATTTGTAATGGACGACAACATTTTATCCAAAAAAGAATAACTGAAATGTTCATTTTGTAACAAATAAATACATGAATTTTCTTAAAATTTTGATTTTTTTTATATATACTCTCTTGAATGATGCTAGAATATGTTGCTTTGATAATTTCGGTAGTACATTACATTGACATGGATATGTTTATAGTGTCTGCAGGATCCTGCAAAAACTATATCTGTGTCTGCCCTTTTTAGAGCACTCACGCTGATTAAAATTGAAACAGAACACTGAAACTTGGCGCATAAATTCGTGGTAAAATACCATCAGCCAATTTCAAAATACGTAAAATTCCTTTAATTTGCCTTAATCTATGTCTCCGTCTCTCTCTCTCTCTCTCTCTCTCTCTTTATTCTCTCTATCTCTCTCTCTGCCTTAAACCCCTCGTAACCACTACTTTGTCAGCACATATAGGAGACATCCGCAATCCATATTTAACTGATCTGAAAGTTTTCATCACCACTTCTCAGGATCGCTCGGGCAACTGAAACGGCCACAGTTAGAAAAGTTATTCTCAAATTTTTATATATTGATAAGTATTGTTCGATAAGAATCATTCGGTATTTGAAAAATTGCCGTAATGCTTTTACTAAATAACCTATAGTAACTGCACTAGGGTAATGTTGAAATTTTTAGAGTGTCGAAGAGTTCGGCTCAAACTTGTGTCTTTATTTGACGTCTACAAAGAGGGTGTGAATTTCTATTCGAAAACATTTATCAGAAAGCGGGATGTTATCGCGTGAGAGAAATGTGTCAAATGCTCATAAGCATCACGAAAAATCTAAGGTATACTAAATTTGTTAATTGAAACGATTGAATCATTCATTTCGTCATTTCATTTTGTCTATTCGCTCGAAGTTCCCTAAGCGTAGACTTTGGTGTTGAGACCGGATCAACTCGTTCTATGTTCTATTCATATACTTCAAATTGTTTATTATCATATGTTTCGTTAGTCTACCTATATATAAAAGAGCCAATACTGGATTAAATCACCCATACGCATTTTAATCTGGCCACACGCAATCGTTTGCACTAACATTTGAACCTAATCAATGCTTCTCTCCTATGGGTTTAAGTTACCCAAAATTTTGACTAAGCTCTAGTGATTCTACACAGTTCATTTCTACCGGGTCGCAGCTATTTGATATGAATTTATTGTTGAACTCATTATTATCAAGTTAAACAATCAAGAATTTGTGCTTTAATGGACTAAAATTCAGAAATATTTTCACGCATCATTATTTTTTAATAGACTTTTAATTTAATTGCAATTATTTCTAATTTATTTATTTTTAATTATTTCATTTTATATGTTGTTTGAAGAAATTTCGTTTTTGTGGCGATGGCGATTGTCCTGATTGGGTGTTGGGCGAAATTATTTTTTCGCTGTCGGCAATGGAGGCGGAAAATTTGGAGTCGCTGGCTGAATTGGTAGCCAAAAAGATATTGGGCGAAGATTTCGATGTGAGTATGTTTTTCAGATAAAGTTTATTTAATTAAATCTCACTTCTCAATGAAAATCTTAGGAATCTCGTGTTAAATCGCTTACGTCTCCTATTTTGAACGATGGCAAAAGTGCAATTGCTTGCATACACCTTCTATTAAATAATGCGGCACGTCACAGTGTTACGGAATCGGTGTTCAATGAAGAAATACAGCAGTTGGGTTTACCTAAGCAACACGCAGAGGCGATGTGTCGTGTTTTATCGAATCATGCGACGGTAATACGTCAACGTTTGATAGATAAGGCGTTTAGAAGTACGTATGGGAATACAACCTTTGAGTTTAAAATCACATTAACGAACCGACGTTAACAGAGTAATACCAAGATATGTTTGCTACGCCACATTTTTTCTCTCCTATAAGCGGAAATATCCAATATCAAGCCATACTTTGGAAAAGTAATTTTTAAGTTCTGATAGAATGAATCTAGTTTTTGTGGAATTGACTTAAATTCCACTACAAAAGACACTACGAATGAATTGCCAATTTTTTTATATTGTGCAAGCCTGCAATGTTTGTAGAACTTCGTTAAGATTAAAGACACGTTATTTGAATAAGGGAACGTATAGTTATCGTATGTTCGTTATAAATGTTAGATTTTATTCATTATCCTTTTTAAAATTACCCTTTTATACATAACATATGCATACAATTGTACGTAACTGAGGAACCTAACCTAACAATTGTAAAATTGTGGTAAAGTTTCCTATTGCCATTGAATTGTCCACAGAAAGCTCTAAGGAAAGAAATTTCGGTGTTTGTATTTCTGTTACAGTTAATGAGTTATCCGCTGTGCAATATTTACCCTCTGTCGACGCAGGTATTAATTGTAGTACATTTGAATTGAAAATCTCCCAGGAATTGGTTGACGGTTCACCACAAAACAGTACACATGTCATCAATATAGATAATGGCCAGTTACGTGCGTTACTGCAGGAATTGAAATACGCTCGTGATGTTATGGCAAAATACGAAATAAAAAATAAAGGTAAGTGAATGCGTCTTCTTCTTTCAGAAAACTACTAATGAACTAATGTTTATTAGGATAAAACAGGATTCTATTACCACTTTTGTATATCTAGGATGAGCGTGTTTTACGATAGCATAAATGAAGGTTTGTGTCTACGAACATAATTCTGCCTTCTTTTGTGCGTGATTGGCGTTTAGTAAAGACAAAAACCAATGACGCCTATGCGAACATCTAATTTCGTTTTATTATTAATAGGTGGCCGTGTTCTTCAGTTAGAAAGAAACTAAATATGTGACCACATAAAATCTTTTCTTAGTTATAATTTAAGTTAAAAATGAATAGTAATAGAGAGAGTGTTATTTTTGAAAATACAACAAATTAGATTTCGTCGCCATAGACGTATTTTTTTTGATGATATGCGCTATATGCGATTCTAGCTTTAATTTACTATCGACCAATCTTTATCACAAAATATTAAAAATTGGACCTTTATGGTGTATGAGGGTTTCTAATTTTGTGGCGATCCTTGTATGCGATGGTGTCCAACAGACAGAATTCCAAATACTTTATTAGAAATCTTACCTTCAAAATAAAGCATTTATTCCAATTTTTTTTTTATTTATTTTGTTAATTATTTCTCTACTCTTTTTGCTTTTAAATAAATATTCTATTTTTCCTTTCATTTTGAAATTCAATGTGTCTGTGTTTTTGATTTATAATTACATGGTTTATTAAAAAAGTACGATCGTTATGTTATATATGATTTTAACAGGGCTCGTCGTTGAGCTAAAGTACTTGATGCGAAAACTTTGGATCAAATGGGGTAAGTTCTCGAACCCCTTGTCATAAAACCGCCTTTGAAAACTGAATTTTTGTGTGATAAAAAGCCGTAATTTTTGATGAACATTCGTTCAAAATAACAATTTGACATTGAAAATTAAATTTACCGAATCCTGGACCACATATATCTATTACTCTCATTAGGGTTGTGATGAAAAAATAGTTCTAATATGCCAAAGAGGTCTAATTTTTGATATTTTGTATTAAAAACCATAGGGAACTTTTGTTATGACGAAAGCAACTGGAGGGTTCCATGAAAATTATGTCTTTGCCTAAGAAGAAGGTATGATGTGTATTTTTAAGAAAAAGAGTGAATTTATATTAGGCGGAGTAGTGTAGAGCATCTAAGTGTTGGCTTACCCGACTATAGCGTTCTTGCCTCTTTTAGACTCAAATGTGCTGCGGCTAAATTGTATGCTCCTGCGAGATTGGGGAGATCCGGCGTTGCAACAGAATGTATATGCGTAATAACTGCTTCGAAAGTTGTTGTATCATCTTCAGCTAAAAAAGTTTTTTTGTTTGCCAACATGAGTAACCCCCCGTAAAATAATGCATACATAAGTGTGACATATTTACGATGGTATGCGCAAGTTGTTTTCTTTTTTTGTTTATATTGTTTATACGTTAAAGAGGTGCCAAATACAATTATTTTCCTTATACGCATTTTTTTTTTCAGTATTTTAATTGTACTATTTACGTATGACTGCTCACATACATACTGGTGCATACGCATATGTCGCATTAATTTCTTTAATAGCAGGCAGAGATCAGTAAACAGTCGAGCTGGTGCAAAGATATTACTTTGTTATTTTAAAACTAGGAAAAACTTTTCTTCAAGAATACCAATCATTCAAGGCCTTAGTAATAATTTTTTCTGTAGGGAGGAAAAGTAACTGATAACTAGTCTGCGTTTATTAAATCTCTCTGATTGAATAAGCGAAAAGTTATTTTATAATCTTACACATTGTAAGGCTGAAAACAGATAAAATCTTCTCTCGCTCCGCTTGCTTAGCTGGCTGAATATCGATGACTGTTAAAAAACTTTGTTTGCTTTGCTTAACGTATGGTGTGAGAAGCGAGAACAAGAACATCAATATAAATGGAAACGGGCACATATGGGTTGAGAAGAATAAAGAAGAAAATCAGCATAAAATTAAAAACTGTAAATAAGTCAGTAAATAAGTCAGAATTGGATGCTAATGCATTCATATGTCAGAACAAGAGGTGGTCGTACATGCTGAATTGAATTACTGCAGCATGCACGTGGTTGGCCAACTTTTTTGTTTGCGGCGTATTTGCATTGATAAGCAAAACAATTCAATGTAGATATGATTTCAAAATGGTTATTGAATTGGTTGAGTATTTATCTCATACCCTAAGCCGGTGCTAAGCCTAAGGGTACGACACACTACCTACTCTCATCCGTTTAGGATACTAATCGATACAGAATCAGTTTCTGAATCGATCTAAATTTATTTGTTCTTCCGATGTCTGCTCATGTATTTTTGTGTGCAACCTGTAAATGAGAGATATTTCAGTGGAATTTGATGTTTTGGCGCAAGGACGGGCGCTACTGAAAATGGTTCGGATAACACTGCATTTGTGGCCACCGCCCTTATGAAGGCTTATTTTGAAAAGTCGTTACGCGAATCAGTGCATCAAGGAAAGTTAAATTCGATATATTGATAATTTTTTTTTGAGATGAGAGAGAGAGCGAGAGAGAGAGAGAGAGAGAGAGAGAGGGAGAGAGAGAGAAAGTAGTAGTAGAAGTCTTCCTGGTCATTGGATTTAACTGATAAGATAAAAAAATTGGAACGCATTATCTAAGAAAATGGCCACATCTGGTAAGTGTGATATAAGAAGAGCTAAAATAGTGGAAAGCAGTAATGGAATTAATAAAAAAGATTAGTAATATTTAGTGTTGCTACAAATGGTATATACTGTGTATTAATTATTGTAATATTGGAGATATTGGAGATATCGTGTGTATACTTAACAATTTTCAGTCTTGTGGCATTGTACGGACGTTCGTCAAGAAAATACTCAGCCATATCTATATACCGTTCATTCACTTCTTACTCTAAAACTTTGTTTTCTCTCAAATTGAGGATATTTGCGATTATATTGTAGAAATTATCTCCCAAGCATTTTCCATTATTCATTTAGTCCTCGAACAATGTAAGACGTGAAGGGATAAAACACTGTCTAAGGGGTCCTCCAATGTTCTCCTGCCTTATGCAGGTTTGCATGCGACTTTTACTAAAGGCCAGTATAATGGAAAACTAAACTGCTATCCGCCTCGTTCCTGCTAGCAAGTCTTTTCGGTAACCTTAGCAATCTTTAAGAAATTTAAAAAAATTTTTCATAAAACATAGACGGCACATTTACTTCGTCCCACGCATTCTCTTTGGCAAATTTATTTTGGAGCTTGCAACAAGTGAAAAAAAGAAGAAAAAAAAAATTGAAGCTAGAAAATGAGATTCGCCGTTTCCATGAAAGAAGTTAGTCTCTTGAAATGGACATTTCTGTAAACGGGACGATAGTCGCTAAAGTCATTAAGGCATTAAGTAAGTTAACAGACCTCCTGATATTACCAAATTTTTTACAGTTAAACGTAAGACGTTTAAAAGATCATTTTATATTGCATACTTTACGAATCTCATTTGATCATTCGATTCTTCATCAATCATGAAGTGGAACTTATTAAAAATTTGGCTAGTTAAGTGCCTGCAAGCACTTTGGTTTCTCACAGGCTGAAGAAGAATTTCGGCAAAGGTTTGAACGTACTATTTTGGGGGAACTTTGTAAAACGGACAAACATTCTTCGCTTAACGACTCGAGAATTCCAATTGGATTCAAATCAGATTGAAATACCTTTAATTCCACTTAATAATCTTAACGCCCGTCTCCTTATGTGAACTAACACATTCTGCAATCCAGGAAATGGCTGGGTGTGGTGGAATCAAATATGACATGCTCAAGGTACTCTCTGGGGGAAGCTTGGTTATCTTCTTACGCGTATTAATCATTTTAGGTCCAATAACATGGTCCCTTTTGAATTGCGATTTATTCAAGTTATGCCCATTCCTAAAGCAGGTAAACACCTAAATGATTTGAGCAACTTGAGACTTATCTCGCCAATCTCGGCGTTCATAACTAATCTCATGGTTGCGGAGAGGCTGATGGATTTCTTAAACACTGAGAATATAATTCCAGCCCCTGTGCTTATCAAAAATGTCCATCTACGAACATTTGTGTCAATGCACTGTATTTTTTAATAAGTAGTCGCAAAAAAGGAAGTAAGGAACTTATTATGCCCTTCTTGAATGTCAGTAAAGCCTATGACTTAACTTAATGACGCTTGGTAGAATTCTTTTATATTTTTCAAGTCCTGTTTAAATGTGTTTAGGACCTTTAAATTTTATATTTGAGCGTATGTTTTTTCTAGACAGGGTTGAAGTGTTGGGTGCTATTCCATAAGGCAGTTGTTTGAAACACATCCTCTGCAATCTGTATACAGCTAAGCTGCAAGACCTTCAACATGATAGGGCTCATATCTTTTGCAATACGCTGATAATTTTCTAGTTGTTGCTGCCGACTCTTCACTTCCAGATGCTGCGAAAAATCTTTCAGGAAAAGCAAATATGTTTTCGATACATGTGACGATCTTAATTTATATTCTAACACCGGCATGACGAACACAATGAGAAATTAGTCTCCATATTAAAGGAATTATAATGAGGCAGGTGAAATCTCTTCGATTTTTGGGTAGAATATTAAATGACAGCCTAGTCTTTTGAGGACATTATGAGAAATCTTTCAAAGACTGTCAGTCTGCAAATAACGTCATTGAACTTATGACTAACAATCCATATTATTTTTTAAAGGTAACCTCTATGCTCCTCTGAAGTTTTTTTAACAATAAACGCAAAGTCTTCGCAAACGTCTTCTTCTAATCGATACACATAACTAAGCGAAATGTTAATCGTTCTTGTGTGAGGGTTTGAGGTATAATATGTACGTTACCGGTGAATCTGTTGAATGTAATGTGTCCAGCCATTTAGTAGTGGAGCATCGATCCGACATGTTACATAGAGTGTTGGAAGAACGTTCTTCCACTTTTATTGAAGTGCTTGCCATCCGACATGCTGGGAAGATAGTCGTCATAAATAGTCAGAGAAAATCGTTTATTTTTTCAGATAACAAAAAGAGATATAGATAATCAACATATATTTGAAATATATAAGAATTTATATGAATCCCAAATCGAGGACCGCCACCTTGTGTGGCTACCAGGCCGAGGTGGCTTCTGTTTAAATGAAAACGAAAAAGATTTCAAGGCACAAGGCGGTCAAATTGATGATACCGCTTTGTTCATCAAATATACTCCCAATGAAGCAATACGGGTAATTCGAAATCTCATCTTTCAGCCGCTAAATGATGAATTAAAACAAATCGCGTCAAAAATGATGATAGTTTCCACAAAATAAATTCTGCTTTTAACTTTAGACTTTAACCTATCGGAAATGGCCTTTAATTGCTGACAAATTGTGTTCAAAAATTATTTATGTCATACCAAACGATATTTGTGAGAGAACGTTTGGCGCCACTTTTGTGTAACAAAAAATGTGTATGGTGTGAGATCGCACCTTTTGTCCCCTGTTGTGTGATAGAAAACTGTATATATTAAAAAGATTGGAAGTCGTAAACGGATGGACGCACGTATCAATGATAAGGTAGTTAGATCCGAAGTACGGAGGGGGGTCTTCGTCGACCCATCACTTTATATACTAGGCCATGCCCTAAGTATAGAGTGGTTCTGGGCATAAGACAAGTCCGTCCGGTAAGTAAGCTTCGTCTATCCCTTTTTCCTCATGAGGGTTATTGACCGTGTGTTTCTTCTTGAAACTGCGCCCCCTTTGCCATTATTTCCAAACTAGCTACGTTATCAGTGGAACGTGCACTCATCCATATATAGCCTTTGACCTTTTTCGCCTGACGTACATATTATAGCTTTATTATACAAACTTTGGCCTCCTCACAGCAAGAAAAAATGCTCATCTTGAGGACTTAACTTACCATCACTTTTTATTATTTCTTATCTTTAGTTTTTAGTTGACGTTTCTCCCACAAATTGAACTCTAAAATAATCTGATTTTAGGCAAAGTTTGTCACTTTAATTTTTGGCACTATTAACGCCTTTACAAACTTCTAACACAACCCCATTCCCATTGGCCTCAACATATAAGAACCTCAGTTTTTTTAATATAAAATCGTCGTGACTCCTCAGCGAAGTCCCTAAGGCGCATTACATCTCGTGAACGTGAAATAGAAGAATTTTGTAAAATGATAAAATTAAGAAGCATAGCAAAATAAAAGAAAAAAATTGCCTTAAAAATGAACCCTTTTTTGTCATCAGGACCAGTGAAAAAGAAGTTAAAAATTGTCATAAAATCTGTAAATTACAGAAAAAAAGAAAAGATATATTTCTTTACAAAAGGTACGAATACGTTGCGTTTATCTTATTTTGCTTTTATCAAACATTGTCATCTACACTTGGTTTTCTTATTATTATAAAAATTTTTTTAATTTGTTCGACAGACGGCTGCCCAACTCCATTTAACTTTTTGACACCTTGAAAAAAAAAAACTTAATTAAAAAGGAAGGAAAATTATTCAATTTTTGTGAATTTTTTACCTCAAATTTGTATTCAATATTACTGAAAATGGTGACAGCTGGGTGGTTGTTTTCATTTTTTATTTGCGACACACAAATAAGGCTGTATATGCAATAAAAACGAATTCGACAAATGTTACATTGTTTTCCTTCGGCCTAAGCCCTGGACGATTATCCCTTAAGTAGAGATTTACATGAGGAAAACTTTTACAATTAATGTTATTTTTTATGTTACTTACGCATTATATATGTACTTTTATACCCACAATTGAAGAGTAACAATTGACTTTCTCACATCGTTTGAAGCATTTAGGTGCAGTGCTTCACCAACAATTCGAACAGTTTGTTAAAGCTCTCCAGTTCCCGCAAAGGCCTCATTGCTTGATCGAAATCTTTTGAGATTTATTCTTTTGAAAAATTATGGATATAAATAATAGTCGCGTCGAGAGTACGAATCACTAACACGTGGATGTTTTTGTGCCACTATGAATGGATGCGATAGAAGACATTTGGAAAACAAGGCTTAACTATCTTTTGCAACCGTCACATTTCGATTATCGAGAATAATTTTAGGGATTTTCTTCATGTTTTCTGGGATAATCAGCTCGTTCTCGCGTTCACTCTTTTCAGGTGTGCGAGCGTCCTTTTTAAAATACACTGAACAACCGGTAAATTGTTCTTAACAGAGAAGAGTTGTTTTTAAAGTAACAAAAGCAGTGTCTTTCGATCAACTGCAATTCATAAGCATATAACCGAGATGATGCGAAATTTGAGTAGGCGTTGCTTATGGATTGGTATTATCCAAAAATAATATCAACTCGTTTTTGTTAGAAATGACATCTCTGTGTCAGTCTGGGGATTTATTAAATAATCCACAACATCTAGAAAACTTTTCATACTTACCATCGACGACGAATCGTTTCTTCCTTAACATCCAAAGTGCAAGAAACTGTCCAATGTATACATGTAGGTGATGAACAGTATAAGATGAACTAAATGTTCATCGAAAAAGTCGGTGAATCAAAGGTCTACCGCTAATGCAGGACGCTAGAGGAACGTAATAACTGATTATTTGTGGCAAAAATTAGATCAAGTTGAACGATGTGTGATTTCAACCAAACGGTGCAACATGTCATACATCAAGTAATTGGTAGAAATGTTCAAAGATCGTGTAATTTTAAAAACTGCCTGAGTGAGCTTGCCACAAAAGCGATATTATGCGATATCAGTCCATTGGACTCGTTTTTTTGAATTATGTTACATCAATGGTTTGCTCCGATACCCCACAAACTATCAATGACTTTGTTTTGCATAAGTATTCGTGTTACTGGTGAAATAAGGGTAAATTTTTAGGCGGTTTCGAGAATTGTATTTTTACCCCTGCGTGATCTGACTCTACTGTGGACAAGCAATTGAAACTTATAAAATGCAAGAAGCCAATAAGTGCCATAAGTGCCCCCTAAAGTCGACTAAATGAACGATATAAAAATGGTTCGATCGACAAGTTAACACGTCCGATGGCTATTACGCATTCATTTTAAACTAGGACTTTCCCATCGATCAGTCATGGTATATGTGTGTCAAGGGGATCGTCACGCTTATTTCGATTATTTAAAATGAAAATTTTGGGTTAAATATGATGACGCAAAAAGAAAAGTAAGGCACACACGTATATCTCTAAGAAAAGAAAGTATTCTAATCACCTCTATTTTAAGAGAACGGCGGAAGTGGCTTGGAAAAGTTGAGAAATTCATTTGGAAACCTCTGAGCAAAGGGGAACAACTTCGTTTTTATTACATTTAATGAGTAACTTTAAAATTCGAAATTGAAATTTTCTAAAGCAGCATGAAGTTTTTTACATACGCATGTAACTTGAAAGCGTTTCATCGTGTTATATGACGTAAACGTTTCTATCTCTAACTCATTCCATGTATCAAAGTGGAAAATATGAAACCATTTAATAAAATGTTTCTTTCATTAGTACTCCTCGTTATTAAGTAACACCGAGAAGACCCTTCTGTTGTAGTATTAACCGTTGTGTCCGTATGTATGCATATACATTTATATGCTATATGTATGTACGTTTGTACAAATAAATCTTATAAACAATTTATTACTCAACCTCCCCTCGCCTCGCCAAGTGACTTCTTTAAATGAAAGTGAATGATTTAATATGATATCATTAACCAAAACTCAAAAAACCGTAACGGAAAATATCACTTAAACTAAACTAGAATTGGCAACAAAAACAACAACTAATAATAATAATAAGAATACATGCGACAACAAATGTGTAGAATTTACAAAAGGCACAAATGTACCACACACCCTGGATTACAAATCAAGTATGAATTGCGTGCGTGTGTGTGTGTGTGTGTGTGTGTGTGTGTGTGTGTGTGTGTGTGGGGTTTTACGCTTGTTCGGTGAATTTTAGTATATTTAGTTTAAATGTGTGTAGACGATGTTTAAAGAAGGGTTGCATTTCAATTTGAACGATTACGTTAGAAAGTATGTGTACGCAGAGAATGCCAGCGAAGAGTAAACACATTTTTAACGCGAGATGTATAAGGGCAAAATGGTCTAAACGTTTAATAGATTGCGCTCGTAGCATATTCATACACGCACACACAAATGACTATCATATCAGTTGATTAGAATCTATAGAGAGTTTGCTACAATGTTGTTTATACTGTTTGCTGAAGACAAACTATGCAACGAATGCTGTTGGATGATAATTCGTATTCATCTTAGGGCTTATATGGGTTTTGTAATATCAGTTGTGTTGTTGTCATCGTTAAGGTGGGCGATGCGTGATTTCTTCTATTTTCTGACACTTGAATTATTGTTCGCTTTACAGGTTGTTGGGGTTTTCTTCTTTGCTTTGTAGTCGTGTTATTATTGCTTATATTATTTGTCTATCTATCTATATTGTGCTCTTGAATATAAAATACCCGCAACAAGGAAAAGGAATATTAAATTCGCTTCAAAGCGAATTTTGAGTACCCTTCACTTTAATCAAACATCGAAGAATCATAAAATGTTTTCTTAATTGTGTGAAAAAAGAAGATTTTACATAATAAGTTCGCACAGTTGTGCATTTTGTTTACATATTGCTTGCAATGTTTTTTAATTTTTGTCTTTTAGAGTTTTTTTTCTTTTTTAAGTTTCTACCAGCTTAATGCGTAGTTGAAAGCAAATTATACCTATTTTAAAATTGATCTGTGGCTATCAGCTAAGAACGTATATACGTTATACGTATATACGTTATCCTTTTCCCATATGAATTTTTTTTGGCACAAGTAAAAGTCTTAGCAAAAACCATACTTATATCAAAATCAACTGAGAATGGTTAGCGGCCACTTCGAACAAGTGGAAACAGGAAAACAAACTTTGTATGTCTCCATCCGTTGCTGTTAATTATAAAAATCATGTTTACCCGATTTTCATATTATTTGTTACGCTCTTAGGATAACTTTGGTTACGTTGGGATCAGAAAACACACAAACCATAATAAATATTTAGCTAAAAGTTTGTATACTTTAGGAAGAGGGAAAGAAAGAGAGAGAGAGACAGACGACGAAAAAATAGACTGAAAGAGAACTTCTCATTTGATTTCCTTTAGGATTCAATTGAGAATTGAGGTTGTGATATTAGGGGTAAGTAGATTTTCTTTACTGTTTTTTGCTGCAATCGTGCGTTCATTCCTCTTATTTCGAATGGAAGATATACAACCATTGAAAGTGTGCCGAGCTAACTGGTATTAAGATTATAAAAGAACGATTTATCTAGAATTTCGTTCACTTGGGCGCTTGATGTCCTTCGGACCTATCAGTCATTGACCGCTTCTTTTTTTCCTTTGAAAGAAAAAATCTTTCTTTTAGGAAAATGCTAAAAGATATTTAGTCATCGTTAACTATCCGCTTTTCTTATCTTTCTGTCCAAATATGAATTCTGTGCCGGAAGGACATCTGGTCTTTTAAGATTATCCACAAAAATACCTATCTTTTCGGTAGTGTCACAAGACTGAAAGCGTTACTCAGACAGTTAAGGAGGATAAGGATCAGGATTGAAAGAAAGAGAAAGTTGTTAATGAATACAGCGGAGTTAATGGTACAATTCAGTTTAGGCCTGCTAACGTTTCTAGCATACGGCACTCGGTTTTCATTTGATAGTTGACTCAGTTCCATGAGTTATTATTGGCAACGCTGACTAATGCTGCTTCCGTTCAATTTAAAGCAGCTTATAATGATTTTCATCACTCAAATTAAGTAGAAAAAGCAACGTTGGCGAAAAATCACAACAAAATTCCGCAAATGCTCGTAGAGGCAGTAACGTTATTTAAAAAAACAAAAAGGGAATAAATTGTTTATACACTTAGAGTGCGTTTCTTGCTATCACCTCTTAGATGCTTTCTAGGCTTAATGTTCTTAGATTTCCAATAAACCATTAAAAATGTTTATCTTTTCAAAGGAATGATTATTCCGTAGTGCCCTTGCTTTTAATTAACATTTAATCAAAATGTTTTTTCAGTGGATTTTGCTAATAAAAACTCTACCTAGCTAACTGTAGGCTATAACGATTGCTCCATATTTTATGTTGTGATATAAATGTCTGGATGGTTAGCAACTTGTATTAAAACTTATATCTACCAGTGCGATGGAATGAAAAGTATGAAAAGTCGCGGAAAGTTTCATGTCAAGTTATGTTATAAAAATTTAATGCGACTCAGAAAAAAATAAACACATATCCTTCAATGGGAATTTTGCTCATGAAAATATGTTCGTTAATTACGTGGTGTGAATTATACGAAAATCACATAATTTGAGAGCATATGTGTGGCAGCTCTTTCTGCTTCTATTAGACTTGTCTATAGGTAGCGTATAATACCTTCAGGCGTTCAGACATTACTGCGCGTGTTGGTTTACTTGAAGAAACTATTGCTTATTAAAAACACATCCACGTATGCATTACAAATATGTTCTTCAAATAGACGTGTGTGTGTGTTTGTGTGTGTATGTGTGAGTGCGTGTAATGTTTAATGGCAATTAAATTCTTATTTAACATATTTTGGAACAACTTTTATGTGTTTTACTTAGGTTTCTTAAGTCTGCATCATTTTTAAGTAGACCAGGGTAGGGTGTATTAGTTTTTAGAAAAGCTTAATAAACACATTTCGCATTTATTGGTATGAGGGTGTCTTCGATGCCCTGAGGAGGCAATAATTAAATTACAAATGTTTACACGCGTAAATTTGTTTCTCTCTTACTTTTCTCCTCTCATCTACGCTTACTTGCATGGTTTTCTATAAGCAGAGTGTCGTTATTTTAACAATAATTTCCATATCAGTTACATTTGGCAGCCCACCATTCACCCACTGTGACTGTAGTTGATTGCTGTATGGAACCGTATGTTGCTTAGCTATAATCGCCTCACTCTCCTTTACCACGATTTGATTACATTTTCTAGCATTTCCTACGCCTTCGTTACCGTAATTGAATCATTTTAGAGCAATTTATTTGTGTCGCTTACAACATGTGCGTAAACGTGTTGAAGATGATGCTGTTATTGCTTTGAAACAATAATCATGTTATTATTAGAACGCGAACAGAAGCATCACACTTGTTACCTGCCTATACGACAATTGTGGCAGGTATGTATGTAGGTAAACATTGTTTTGTAGGCTATTATGATATATAGCTAATTAAGTCATAAATTTTCCAAAATTGTAAATTTGTGTTGCTGACTATAAATGATGGAACAGTTAATCAAAGTGAATGTTGCGTTCATGCAAAAGTTCTTGGCAGTTGTTATTCCACTCTTGGAGATGTCAAGTATGTCGCATGATGTTGGTAAGCTCGTTTTTTCTACATTTTCACCTTTCAATCGTTCCATCCACACGATTTTCAATATGGGCGTTTCAAAGATGTCGATTTTAATATTTTTTCGTTGAAAATTTCGAATCGATTGATTGCTGCATAGAGATTGTGATATTTCAAGTACATGCGAATTCTTAATGCCAAACACAACTGTGATCGTGGGACTTAAAACATCATATAGATGAACATATTGATAAATGTAATTCTTTCTAGCAGGTGACGTACACATTATGAGGACTCTAATATGTACTTAAGAATATGTAAACTTAAACAAAAGAAGATTACTGCCTAACCAAGTTGTTAAGGAGCAGGCCTATCAAATCGCTATAGCCGGGTTCAATTGTCATTGCGATTTAAATGCGACTGTTGTGTGGTCGTATCTATAGCAGGTGAAAAGTCGGTCGTGAAAAGCATAGCATTTACCAAATGGAGAACATTGCGTCCAGGTTACGGCGACTATATCCGCGGCGCTCTCTCCCTTCTACTCTCGGACCATCGCCGTCTTATATAGGTGGTGGCCATCCCCTATACACATCCTTCGATGGGTAGAACAAGAACGAGTGAAATTTTCTTTTTGCAATCATCTTGCTTATAACCTGATCGAACAGGAACTGTGATATTTCGAGAACATATGAGAATATTATGTAAATGCTATGAAAAATCTTGTCGAAAAAGAAAGTTAAGCAAAATCATAAAAAAATTTGGAGGTGAATCATTTTTCTCAATTCGCTGAAAATCAAAAAAGAAAAGAGAATTTTTATCGTTTTTATGCTATCACATTTTGAAGCCCAAGGCAACCATCGATTTTCATGAACTTTATCTAAGTGAGAGTAAATTAAAACATTTGTTATGGTTATGGTCGTAAGGAGCAAAAAAGGAAAAAAGAAAAAAGAACCACAACAAAAACAAAAAGCTAACTGGTGTAAAATGAAAAAAAAGTTAGCAGCAAACATTATCAGGCACGGTTGAACGAACACCCCTTACTTCTCAGATGCAGACACTTTAAAACACTTAAAAACAAGATGCACTTTACTTAAATGGATAATAATGACATCATCATCATCATCATCTTCATCGTCATCATTCGCTTTGGCCCGTCGCTATATATGCTAAAGGGAATGTTTGACTAGAGTGTATAGTATTATATGTAAAATCTTTAACTCTTTTTTTTTTTCCAAACATACAATAAGAGGGGAACGAGCTTTACAAGCGCCATTAAAATAATGAAATATCAAAAATCATAAATAAAATTTACTGTTAAATGAAAAAGAAAACCTGCTTAGAACCCCGCGACAGTCACGGCAAAGCTGCAGTATATATACGAATGAGCATCTTGTCAGGCTATTGAGTCAGAGAAAATATTGCCATCCAACAGATCATGGCATGGTTATAAGTAAGGAAAATACTTTTACATATTCTTGTCCGTACATTTAAATCTGCATATGCAATGTATGCTGTAAAATTGAAATCTGTGTACTAACAGAAGCGCGCGGTAATGTTTTGTTTTTTATCTATGCGAAAGCACAACTTGCTGAGAACTCATAAACATTTTTATAGGTTTTTCTAATATTTCCTTCTATGTCCCAGAAAATAAACGCGATATGTAAATATTTTGCATATATATATATATATACAGATGCGAATGAACATTTTTTCCTTAAACGGCCACGATTCGGTCTGCCTATCAAAATAAAGACATATTAAGCGTACAGGTCGTAAAAGAACAATTCTGTCGGTGTAGTAGGTAAAGCTTTTTCAATTTCCCTTTTGCGTCTGAATTTTAACGCATTTTTATTGGTTTCGCATTTTTTAAGGTGTTTTCGGTCATATTTCGTGTGCGTTCTCTTTTTTTTATTGTTTTGTCTTCTTTTTTCTATTAAGTAACAGTGTTTTATTTCTACATCGGTATTATTAACCTTTCATTTTATAATCGTCACATGTGACGCTGGATGATTTTATTAATAGAAGCAATATACATGTGTTTCAATGTTTCTAAAAATGATGTAATTGGGTTAGATTTTCAAATATATAAAAGAGCAAAGGGGAATTTTACTTTTATATGTGTATATAATTATATTCATTTGGTTGTTGAACCGAAGCTTAGCAGGACCATAAGATTCCTAGAAGGGTGCTGTCCGTTCTTAATTTTTATGAACAAGAGCAAGTAAAAACATTTCAGTGGACCACGGCCCATCATTAAGTATCCTACACCACCCTACCAGTTGTTTAGATAAGGACTATTCAAAATAAACTTTTATAGAAAGCGATTGAAAAAGTCATCCGATTCGAATCATTTCCAATAGCGTTTGGGCTTGATCCAAATAGACGAATAGACGTTCAGACACGTTTAAATCGATTTTGAAAATGATTCCGAATCAATCGATATAATGAAACGTGGTTCCCTTTCAAGTCCTGCGTGTTGAATATATCCACAGAAGCTTAATATATTCTTGTTCCACAAGCTGTGTAGGGTATAATAATTTCAAGATAAAGTAAAAATTTTTTCGTGCAAAGTTTTTTATTAAGGGCGCGTATTATGAAATGTGCTTTCATTACGCGATTCTTTTGTTGACAGATGGTTGCTCGTTCATCTTCTGAGAAGGATCTGTAGTCGCTAAACAGCTACTTTTGAGAGAGTAAAAGTAAAACACATGAAAAAAAAAGCTAACACGGGCGTTTGTGGCGAAGGAATATAATAATAGATAGATAGATAATAGCAAAAAAGACGCTCATCCGTTCTTGCAAGTTGCTATTTCAGAGATAATTGAAAAGACGATACTTATAGGCGATGTATGTAAGATGACCCAAGTCGGCGTCAATTAGTATGTAACCAAAAGTTGCCACGCTAAAAGATCATTTTATCATATCAGTTGACATATTGTGGTCATTTCGCGTTTGAGGATCAATTTAAAATTATCTGGCGTTTTTGATAGCATTTTCCACCTGATTGCACCACAATTAGGGCACGAGCTTGGCGTTACGAAGAGATGTTGATTTCTTGTTTCCCTTGGCTTCAAATTTATCATCACGCGCCACGGTTCACTAGAACCTTATGTCAAATTATACACAAAAAGTGAAAGCTTTGACAAACAACCCGCATCACTCGATATATTTAACGTTCAGGAAACCTACCCTGCTTTCACTTCTACAGGATAATTTACGCTGTAAACTAAATTCTCACACCATAATACAGTACGACTTGCGATTTCTTTTGTCATAAAATCATATGTGGGATCACGTCTAACCGGCAGTTGCAAAAGAAGATTGTTGTCTTTTTCTTTTTATTTGACGAATCATTCAATCAATGCCTTCTATATGCGTAAAACGCAGACGGTCAGAAAGAAGTGGTGAGAGAGAGAGAGATAGGGGGTGAGAAGTGTATAGTTACGATCGCGTACCAAGCAAAATTAAAGTGCAATCTAAAGCGCACGGTTATCATCTGGTAAAATGCAAGCCCCGAAGGCATTTCTAATGTTTTGTTTTGTCCCTGAACGAACGACGCCCAGATTTGGCGGAGAAAACTTTACAAAAAAAAAAAAACAAATTTCTCCTACGAGAGAAAAGAATTTTGTCTTTCGGTCTTAGAAATATAATTTATGCGTGTTTGTCTGTTCTGAAATAATATACACTAACAATGGCAAACCATAGTATTATGTGATCTCTCTTGAAAATGGTTTGAAACCAAATTAAAGTAAAGTAAAGCTATCAACATTCCATTTGATGTACTTTCAACATTGTTATATTTCCATATTTCTAAAATTGGACTCAATTGACTCAAAATTGTAATCGTAAAAAACGAAATCACAATGTTAGCCATATTTTCGGACTGGGGGAAAGGCAGTAATCATCAAAACGCAAATTTTGATAACTATTGTAAAATACTATCGAGATCATAATCAATCATTTTGAACGGTTGTATAACGAGATGGCAGGTGAATATGAGAGGAAGGAAAAATAACCAAGTAGTTATAAATCAACAGTCAGAGATTATCTCTTTCGGTTTGCGACAGCTTTGATTTGACTAGGATTCAGCCACACCTGCTGTTGATATCAATAAAATCGATTTAATGAAAAAAGAATTTAGCGAGAGAGAGAGCACAATGGTCCAATAAATTTGCCTCCATGACCAATATGCGCTTGTTAGCGTTATTGGATTATTTTCTTTGAGTGTATGTAAATTTTTTTCTTCTTGGTGACGAGCCAGCATTAATTGAGGATTTTGAAAATAAAATATTTCGCTTTATGAACGAGGTAGATTTCAAATTACTTGAAATCTTAGATCAAATTTGACGTTCACAAGTGAACGACAAGTGAAGTTTTGTATACTTTTAAGCTAAAGTTCTAAAAGAATTCACATATATGTGTGTTTTACACCTAACAAGGAAAACCGACTTTCATCAAAAGTGTTGAAATTTTGTAAGGGGATCTAGCAATTCTCCTTACAAGTCAAAGTTTGTTTCACTTGGATGCAATTCAGAATGAAACTTGAATGCAATGCTTCTGCCAGAAGCAAGTGTCGTGCGAGAAATCGATTTCTAGAATTTTAATGAATCTGCAGGCTATCAGCTTTTGATCAATCGTTGTTTGTTGTATAAATTATCTTGAGCCTTTTTGCTTCATGTAAACTGCAATATTTTTTTTCTTCTTTTTTTGGCCAATTCACAATACAATCAAAGTGGTTGTTAGGTGTTATTTAACCATTTAGCCATTAATCTCACGATTTTTGAAATTTAAATCCTTTACATTTACGTGAAGTGTATTGTTCGCATTGACTTACAAGTCCAACAAGAGCAAACAATTTCAGATAATTTGGGTGAGAAAAGTTAAGTATCGTTTAAAAAACAACAAAGGCATTACCAACCCATCGGATGAGTGATGTGATGATGAGGGCACGTGCATAGCGAGTGCATCAGCATGACAAGATAGGGAGTTGCAAATATCCCAAAAAACCGCAATGCTGTTGC
>CCAG010021102.1:0-24596 GCA_001077435.1 Glossina morsitans morsitans
AAACTTTAAAAAAAAATGCGGTGAATCTTTTGCTCGAAAGAACTTCTTCTTTTCATCAGTTATGTCAAATTTTGAAACCTTCGATCGCCTTCTATATTTTTCATTCCGTCCGTCAAGACTGCACATTTTTTTCTAAGTATACCAGCTTTGCTCTTTACGTCCGCCATTAATTGAAGTTAACAATCACCTACAGCGTTCCAATTGCAACACATGTCACACAGTACAAATAGCAAACACAAAACAAAATTAGTACGTAAGAATAATATTAAGAAATGTGTTTATTCCATCGATTTAAACTAATCAAATTAATTTACCTTTTTTTACTTTGACAATACATACAATATTTCAGGGCATAAGGAAAAATTTTCTTTTCCACACAAATTTTTTTTTTCAAGGATAAAGGTATAGCATACACATATACCAATAATAGTATTAGTTTTAATTTCATTAAGTAGTTCATCAGCATTATTTTACAAATGAATAATGACGAAATGAAAATGACGAAATAAACTTGGCGCGGGGAGGGATAGCTGTGTCCAGGCGCAGTACGGACCGCTGCTTTCGAGAAACAGCATTATATATTTACACAAGGTACATTAGTTCCTCACAAATTTTTATTCCTAGATTTTATAATTTAAATCTCAAAACTGAATCTACGTTAATAGGTTATAATGCGCTCTATTTCTTTCCATTCACCTTCGTTTATTTAACATATATATTTTCTGTCATTTTAATATTCACGGGAAAACAACCTAATTATTTTGAACAACCCCAACCACGGGTATGCTTCCTTTGACTTTATGGCAAATTTCCATTACTGCTTGGACTTCACGGTCTATCACTTTTTATATCTCAAAATTTTTTTACCCTTTCAACAACTTTCTCAAGGAGTTAAATTGTAACATTTATATATTCCAATGATCTATACCTCTTTATTTTTATAGCACTCCACATATTAGTCTGTTCAAGTTATTGACCTTTACTTTTGCCTCATTAATTTTATTGATTTTGTGATGATAGTGTAGAGCTTGAGGTTTATTCGTACAGCCTGGCTAACGCACTTACAAAAAAGCAAAAGAGAAAATTCTTATATATAAAGATGATAAATAGCTAACGGCGTGTCCTATCTAACCTATCTGCTTTACTACTTACTTGATGTGTTGCTTGTGTTCTGGTATAGCCACAACAGCACAGCAATCCATTTCGGTAAAATCCTCAAGGGCGTCAATCTGATGACGTCATCCACAACCGACAGCAAATGCACTATAGCCAAGGCTATCTTTGGAGCTGTATTCAAACACTTGATTGATTGTTTCTTTTTTTTTTTTTTTATTTGTTGTCTTTAATTTACACAATGCTTTTTTTGTTAATTTATAGGAACATTAAAGTATGTTTTAATAGATCTTATTCTAGTGTGAATCTCGCACCGAGATATTTAAACACTATTTTTGCAAAGTTATTTTATATTTGTTCTTAATAGTTTAAGTTTTAAAGGTTTTTTTTTTTATAACTAAAGAAATTTATTGAAAATTATAGGAACGGTGATCTTGTAAGAAAGCGATCGTTCCCTTACGTTTGTGTATATACCACAGTTACACTCATTTTACTTATATTACTTATATTTACTACACTTGCGCTTGTATATATACACATATTCACATATATCTAATAAAATTGGTAATATTTACCTATGCTTACGTACACTTAGATTGTTACTTATGTTTCTTTTTGAATTTCTTTATATACCCATTCATTCCTTGCTATAAAAATCCCATATATCCTACAACAGTCTAATAGACTTGTGCTCTCAAAGTCATAATTCACTTGTATTGCTGATCTCACATGCTAGGGTGATTGTCATAAGACGTCTTTCTCCACATTTGCAAGGCCAACTTTGTGTGCACATACACATACACACTCAGAGCGGTTTGATATTAACAACTGGTTTGTGCTGCTGACGTTATAGAAACTACCCTAAACCTCCTTGGCAGCAGTAAAACGCATGTGGAGAGACACACTTACTGTTAAGCTTTCTGTTTGTTAATACACAACATAGTAAATCAGAAATTCACCACAAGTTATCGCTCTCTCTCTGAATTAATTTAGCAACATAGCTAGTGTGGTGAATCGACAGCTATAAAAGCAACGCGTGACCGCGTTTTAATATGACAAAATTTTCATTTAATTGCACACATCATTAAATCATTTTTTCTGTTTTCTTTCAAAGCAAAAAGTTTTCTTTTCTGCCAACGTCCAACGTCGGGAGTTGATCAACCTTGACTTCTCACACTAATTTTATTTCAAAAAAAATAACCTTATGCTATACAGACGGACTTCGGACTTTGTTCTCTTTTCCTAATTCTCTCTCTAAATAGTGCTAATGAGTGTAGAATTATGAAAAGAGATCCGAATTAACGGAATTCCTTTATTATCAATAGTTCTACTCTATTTGCGAAGAACAGGGACACATCCGTCCGACGAAAACTCCCTAGGCACATATAAAGGGAAAGTTACAACTTATTATTTAGTTATTTTACTTATTAATACCTTTTGTAATGTTTATTATAATAATTTATTTAATTTTTTTAATTTTTTTAATTTATTTAATTTTTATAAATTTTGTCCCTGTCTAGCTCATTCTGGCTGTTTCATCGATTCGCTTTCAGTCTCTCGATCTTATTCATTTTCCTTTAATTTTTTCCCCAATATTATCTGTTGACGCTAATTTCATTTTTATATTTTTTAATTCCACTTTTGTTCAATTATATTTTATATTTCATCATTATTATATTATATTCATTCAGATTTCAGATTTAAATTTATATTTCTTTACGCTATATATGTTTGTTAGTAGTTTTCCTTTACTTTGTTTTGCACTGTGCGATGTACTGACCTTAGTCAATAATTTTATTTAGCTGCAAAATACAATTCAAGATAATTGAAGTATGTCGTCGCTTATTCAGTTTCAATTTTTGTCTACCTTGCAATTTTGTGCCATACTTCAAACAAGCACGTATATGCACATCTGGCCAAACCTATTACTGCCGGATAGTGGAAAATACTATACAATAATTATATGTATAATTTTTATTTTTCTTTTGTTAATTTTGGTCTTTAATTTTCAATAAAATTTATATTTAAACTCAACAGGCAATTAATGTTGTTTCCTCTGTTTGCTGCCTCTTAGTTACAACTGCTGAGGGGTACTTAAAAATCAAGTTGGCATAAGTTCTTGACGAAACTAAAATGAACTGAAATCATTGCAAGAAGTTTTGTTCAGTTTTCCATCACCTCTCCATGAGCTCATGTGCAGTGGTTAGTGTAACAGACCAAAACTAACTTCTAATACACTTCCCCCTTCGCAGCATCTAAAAGTGGCTTCATGGTCTTAGTCGATCTCCCTTCTCTTTATCCTTCACATGCTCAGGTTTTCTACCACCCATCCACTAACTCTTCCCAGTCTTCTTTGCACTAACTATATTGCGGGCACAAAAATTCTTTGTCGATCGACCAAACCAATCTATTCAAACTTCTTTCAGGGCAAAGGGACCAACCACAATCTCTCTATGATCAGCTGCTCTCCGTGTGAAAAAAATGATAGTTCTTTGAAAGCTGAAGCCGACACATCCGTTGAAACATTAATGTATTTTGCTGATAATGTTAATCTAAGCGTGGTCCAAAAGTTTAATACTGTTTAGCTATTTAGTATTTCTTTACATCTCATCGTCACAATATCGATGTACATGAAATAAGGATATCGACATAAGAAGTTATATATTGTTGTTAACATAGAAATCTTAATTTTTATTATTAGCGTTATTGCTATATGTTTTTATTTTAATTGACCTAATTTTAATTATAACGAATGAAGTAATAGTATAGTATAGTATAAGTAGTATAAGTTATACTCTTTGTAAGACACGATATAGAGGAATACAGATAAGAGCATTAAAGTCTAGTAGGCCCCACAAAAGAAAAACTTCCAGTTGTTCACAATTGATTCAAGATTTTGTTCGTTTTGTTAACCATATAGTCCGCGTACATTGCAAAGACTAATATGCGCGTTTGCGCAATTGGCCTTATAAGGTATTCTTTAACAAAATTCTGAAGCACAAGTCACTCTATATTTTTCCTTTTTTTATCATTATCTATACATTTGGGAGCCTTGATCACCACCTTATGTCACCAAGATATCATCAAGTTTTTATTTATTACAAAAACGTGATCTTGTGAAAAATAAACAGAGATAGGCGTGTATAAACACTTTATTATTTTTTGCATTTTGTGAACAACGAAACAGTTCCTCCCCATTATTAGATTACAACTAGAATACGGTACTTAAGCTGTGTGTACTGTGTGAAGTCTTACAGTAGGGATCAGTATGGGCAGATTGTTGAAATTCGGTAATTCGCTCTCAAAATCAGCCTCTACCTAGAAAGTTGGTTTACAACTGTTGATGTCGAATGCAAAATAAAACTTAAAGGATATGTGTCACGGTTATTTCCGGCAAAGCACAGTTACGTTGCACTTTACTGTATTCGCAAGATGGCAATTTCCAGCATCCAGCTCAAAATTATTTGTCGTGACAAGGATTTTATTTATATGAAGATTGTAACGAGTCTTCTTGGCCAGGGTAAGCTCAGGATTCCACCAGGACTCCTTCCAAGAAATTTATATTAAAAAACTTGGACCTCCGGATTTGTGATTGATATTTGAAAATTTGAATTTATTATTTGTTAGCGATTTTTGTTTAAGAGGAGTGGGGAAAAAAAACCAGTTTGGTGACCCGACTCTCGTTTAACGTTGGTTTGGTTTTTCCCCGGGCGATTGTTGTTTATTATTTTTTTCCCGTCTTCCGTATCGTGAGATTCTCTCTGAAAAGAAACGTAATACGCCGCGCGTGTGTTAGCAGTTATAGTCGCAATCACCATCACTGTCCCGTTACATCGATGTTTTGGCTATACTTGTGTTACAACCTCAATACTCACTTGCATGTGCGTTGCAACGATATTCTTATACATCTATTATTACGTATGCTAGCTTAGGTTTGATCGAACATGTTTGCATTAATCTACGTTATAATCTCAGCTTTGTAAGTATTATAACGCTACTCTTGTGTGTATCTTACTGTTAATACTACCTTAAATATCAATTTCTATGATCTTATTGCTAGTGCTGGCTTAGGTATAAAATCGAATGATTTTATAAGCCGCAGAACCGTTAGGCATGTCTTCGTATTGATGGTAGGTACCATATCAACACGCATAATTTTATGAGCTCTTTTTTTCCTATTGCAATGTTTGTTTGTATGCCTATCCCTATATGTCTTTTATTGTTATTGCTAATCTACCGTTAAGCATGTCTTCATATGGTATGCATCATATTAACATGCATAATATTGTAGGCTCTTTTTTTCCCTATCGCAATGTTTGTTTATATGCCTATTCTTATGTCTGTCTCATTGGTATTGCTAGTCTAGGTACCGAATCTACACTCCATTGAAACCGTTGGGTATGTGAATAAATTATTTTTATATTAACCCTCTCAAACCCAAGAACCGAAGCCGTATTGCTGACATGCATAGGAAATGCTACGGCATGTTTATTTAGTATTAAGCTATTAATGTTGTCGTAATTAGTAAGAAAGCAAAACGCTTCCTTACAAGATTCTTTTATATATAAAGATTTTATTACAAAAGAATATGTAAAGAAAAATTTTGTTCAAACAAGAAATAGAGTTCTTCTTCTTTCTTTGCATCTCTTTTCGGTTTATACATTTTGACACAGAAGAAGGCCTGAAATTTTTATGACATTTTTTTTTTTTTAAAACAAGCAATATAAAGTATATGTGGAGTAAAGTTAATCCGCTATTGTTTTATATTTTCAGTTTTATATAAATTACGACATAGAGTCTTCGTTAAGTTTTGGCTAAATTCATTTCCATCTATTAAGTTACTTAACTTGATTACATAGATATATTTCGTGTGCAAAAAGAAACTACAAGATAAATGAGCATAGAAGTCAGCTAGATGGTTGCAAATGTGATCATTTTGCTCCCTAAACTTCTTAATCATCAATTCCTGTAAATTATGATTTAAGCAGCGCGACCAATTTTCTTCCAAACGTATTCAAGGAATCATCGAATGGTTTGACTCAGTGGTAACACAATCCAATATCTAGCAACGCGCACACTAAAAAAAGATCGTTGGGCTGATGAGTTACAAAAACGTGTTATTAATATGAAAGGGTTTCTATTCGATCTATAGAACTGCAGTCGTTCTATTAAAAGGCTTGGGCATTGAGACTGAATGATTTTGTAGAGGTAAAAAAGCAAACTGAATATTAAATAATAGGGAAGGGGGAATGTATATAGTGGGTGGTATATATAGTTTTAGCTTGAACAGTTTTCAGAGCGTAAGACAAACTTTAAGAGAACAATGTCAATGTGTACGTGAGAGGGGGGGGAGGGGGGGCTAAAGTTAAGTTTGCGATCAAGGGTTATTCTAAGACATTGAATCTACAAGATCAATCACATTTTTATATTGAGAGTGAATGACCCAGCACGGGGAGAATTGAATGATAAAATTTAGTCTTATTAGAGTTAAAGCAAAGCATGTCTATCATCCAATAGTTAACGCTTGTTAAGGATCCGTGAATAATGTTTTCGAACGAATGCAAATTATTTGCATTATCCCTATAAAGCAGAAAATGTCATTTGCATTCGCAAGAGATTACACAGTAGGGCATCCAAAATGGGACCTTGCGGTACAGCCGATATACTCTCACCGAGGAAAGAATCATTAGAGTCATTCACAGAAACAAACTTTTTACCATCCAAAATATCCGACCATATAAGCTTACCAGCACTTCATTAGAGTCATTAGAGTCATTCACAGAAATAAACTGTTTATCATCCAAAATATACGACCATATATGCTTATCAGCACTTCTTATCATACAGTTTGTTTATAAGCTTAGTGCATGTGATTCCGTCAAATACTTTTGTTAGATTCAGAGCGCCAAGGACGGAGCTCATACTAACATTGATGTTATCTCTTATGAAGCCCGTGACGGAAGTTGAATGTTTCGAGGTGCACACACACCGAACGTCGAGGTAGGCATCATGGAAGGCATTAAAGCTATTTAGGAATGAGTCGAGATGTTCCTTCATGATATGCTGCGTAATTTTAAGCGGCGGGGCAGAATTCTAATCGGTCGACGATTTTTATGTGCAAAAGCGGTGTCCTGTTTAAGAGTGAGTCTTGTTTGGGCTATTCTCAACTGCTTGTGACATTTTGTGGCAATTGCTACCGTATTCACGAGCTGTAATAGATGGTTGGACATGTAGGGCAAGACAAGCAAACAAGTCTGATAGATACTCCTTCAAACCCAACCTAGCTAAATGGTTTTTTTTGAACACAACTACAGAGAATGTTTTTATCCAATTTCTGGAATGAGACATAGACATCTCCATGTCTAAAATCATGGAAAAATGCTGGTGAGTTCCGGTCATTTAGTTGATTTTGCACGTCAAACTCAGTAGTAGCGTTTATATCTATCTCATTAGGGTCACCACTGCTATCTCCCAGTGTACCTTTATTACGGAGCATGTGCCACACTTGTTTAGAATTAGAATTACCGAAGAAGTTAGCATTTGCGCAACCGATAATAGAGCTGTCAGTTAATAGTATCAAGGGATCGAGGATATTGTTTACAGACAATGTGTCAGAGCAATTTTTCGTGCGAGATGTTACGTAAATAGGTCCAGTTAAGGTACCACTACCAGAGGAATATTTAGAATTGGGAATAAGATGTGCAGCATACTGGTTAGAAAGTCATGTTTAAAGTCCATGCAATTTGAAAAGTATATTGGACTAATATCGATTCCTCGTAAATTGCGTTAATATTGACCTTGTCACAGTTTTTGCGATAGACTTCGTGTGCACCTCTAATGACGTGAAAGGAAGCGATAATGGGATTAACGGGTGATGGGAGAAACCAGTGGCAACGGCTTGACCATACGTGAGATTCTCACTTCTGAGAAAGTAATCGATAAGTGAAATGGATTGTTCTTCAATGTTAATATTTTGTCTGCATCAGAGAATATTTCTCGGTCAAATGGCTCGTACGTTAAAGGCTTCACCCGGGAGAAGTACATGGCAAAACCTGTCCTACAATGGAGTTCAGACAAGATAGTTAGGCCATTTCCCCAACTCTACACACTGGTCGATCATTTGTAGATAAATTATACCCTGGGAAACCTACAGTGGCGCCAAAAGCAGAGTTTTTTAAACAAACTTCAATCAGGTCAAAAATATCAACTACATTACCCTCAAGAAGATTACCAAGCTCGTCGAGTTTCGGAGACCTATTTAAAGGATTACTAGTGTGTCAGTTCAGGTATGTATTGTTAAGATTAAGACCATAATATAAGAAGCAATTCCAAAAGAATTTGTTGCTAGCAATTGCCTCACGGTTCGAGCCTAGCGTCATTAAAGTATGGGTTACAACAGAGCAAGATGGTTATTCCAAAAATTCGTACCAGTATATTAGAAAACTAACTACAACAAATTTAACTAGAAAGGCTGAGATATAATAAGGGGAATAAATAAGATGTTCGAAAAAGATCAGACTCCATTGCTCCTGTTTACGAATGTGTAAGCGTCGTAGGAAGGCGCAGCGTCATCATTTGTTATAAGACTTACTTTGGTCAAAGGCTTGCTGAAGATCTTGAATTTGGTAATTTTAACATTATTCTTAATGTTTATGCTTAAAGAGTTCAACTGCA
Organism: Glossina morsitans morsitans; assembly: GCA_001077435.1. NCBI lineage: Eukaryota > Metazoa > Arthropoda > Insecta > Diptera > Glossinidae > Glossina > Glossina morsitans. The sequence goes on from CCAG010021102.1 coordinate 8,788, forward strand.
GGCAAAGTGGCAGTACGTGGATAATATATTTCACCATCAATGATGTCCGAAAGAATCGTCGTACGTGCGGTAAGACAGTTTTCCCATAACACATCCCTCACAAATATAACCAAGATATCCTTGTTTTTATTTAGGTGAGTGCTTGTTGATGTCCGTTTTCGAGATGTTTCCATTAAGGCAAAACGCGATTTTAATCGTGTGCGAGGACGGGCAGAGGGGGCAGTTACTGCAGCCTTTTTGAGCCCCTTCTTGCACAAGCATCAAGGCATGTTTAATTAGGGCTCAACACACGCACGCAAAATAAGAAGAGAAAGCATAAGTAACGTGACATGTATTCAGACAATTATCAGACTCCAAACTCAAGATGGGAAGAAATGAAATTTATACTCAACGATGAAATAACTTTCAAGAAATTCGTGAGCTTGGATTGGATCAAAGTACACAAATAAATAAATAACTAGAAAAATGCGCTTTCTTAAAAACTTATATTAGCGGAGCAAAACTCTCTTTCTTTTCTGGACTTGCCAACTTTCAATGTATTTCTTGTCGTTTCGTTATGTACGTTTCGTTCCATCATTTCACGATATTTAACTTTTGAGAGCATGGGCCTTCGTTGGCCTTTCCCATGGTTCAGTGTTTGAAAAGACATCATCTTAAACATATAGTTTTTTATATACTTACTTAAACTTACTTTCTTGCCTCTTTCGGCATTTCGGATAAGTCGCCTCATATTGTACTGCCTTTCATCTGCTGCGGATTTATTGGACTTAGCTTATTATTAAAAAATGTGTGTATATTTTTCATACTGTTCCAATTACTCTTCAATACATCTTCGGTACCTTTCTTAGCTATCTACGTAATATAACGAATTAACAATAGTTAATAGTTTACTTTCAATTTGATCTTTATTTATTGCCGCGTCGTTCTTTTTGACTGTGCTATTGTGGTGCATCACTTTTTATACCCACCACCGAAAGTTGAGGGGCATATTTATTCTGTCAAAACGTTTGCAACGCCCAGAAGGAACCCCACAAAGTATATATATTCTTGATCAGCATCAAATTCTAAATCGATTTAAGCATGTCCCTCTGCCCGTCTGTAGAGCGTCTGTCGTAAACATTTTCTTAGCCGCAAAAACGGGGTTATCGGCTTCAAATTTCACCGCTGTTTATCGAAGGGAATGAAAAATTGGTTTTTGCTCGTTACTCATAAACTATAGCAAAAAAATGTACAAAAATTTGAACGCATTTTCTATGGTCGATGTAGCGTCCGTGCACTAAAATGGAAAAAATTGGCCACACTAACCCAACATTATAGGATATCAAAATGGAATAATTTTGCTAATGCCTTTATAATGCGCAGAAACAATCTTCAACAACTCCATAAAGTACACAAATTCTTGGTTTCAAATCTTGAATGCACGTAAATATGTTCGCCAGTTCGCAACTTTGTAGCATTTGTGGTAAACATTCTCCCGTTAACGAAGATGACGACATCGCCTACAAATTAGCAAGAGAATTGGAATTGACCTAAACTTTTCAAAGGAGACTCGATATTAAAGAGTATGATAATTCTTTTACTTCTTTCCCCTCTTTTGTCTTTTTTGGTGGTAAACGGTGATGGGTATAAAAGATTGGGTCCCGACCGAATTCAATTTTCTTACCTGTTATATTCGTAGCTTGGGAATATACGTGGTGTTTGGTGCTATTTGAAATTTTCATTGTAAAGTTGAACACTTTTTATCACAACCTTCTTTAGGACATTTTGCGATTTAAGTGTGATATGTGTTGGTCACAGTGACTCGAAAACACGTCAATGAAAAAATTAAATTTAGGCATGAAACTGCGCGATGAATTTTTACTACTTTGAAGTTGGATTCTCAAAACAAGGATGCAGCGATGAACTTAATAACCATAAATGATTTTTCTCTTCTATAACTGAGGTATAACTCAAGGTGACTTCCAGAAGCTCTTTCTAAGAAATTTATCATTAATTAAATAGACCTTAGATTCAGTTGTTGAATTCGTTTTCTCTATTTTTCTTCAGAATTTGTAGCGTTTTGCAGTGTTTTAGAGAAAGATGTGATTACGCGTTAGATCTCTTAGAACAAAAGAAAAGAAGCGAGCGGGAAAGAAAACTAGTATGACAAGTGTGTAGCATACCCGTTACTGTTAACTTTACCGTAATACTATGTCGTTATGTTCATTATGCACTCTCTAACAGGATATATTGAATGTTGGCCGTACAGTCACATCAAAAATTGCTTTCTAGATGATGATAAAAAAGAAGTCACAATTGCTCCTTTACGATTAAAGATCAGTGACACAAGACCTATGGCAGGATGCAATACTTCGCGATCTTCATCTTCGACTGGACCAGATTATCGTACAGTACTTCACTGATCTGGGCTAGCAGGATGATTGAGAACAAAGAGGGAAAAATACCCAATCCTAATTCAGTAACTCATTTGACTCACTCGAAAGAGGAAATGTCCTTAGCTGGGTCGAAACTCCACGAAGCAAATTTAATAAGATGGTTAAAGATAATAAAGCATATGTTCTTAGTCCGAAGGATGGTAAGACAAGACCTATTGCAGAATGCAGTGTCTACCATCAAAGTTGCAAAAGTATTATCCGCTTGACTATCCTTGAAAACCTAAAGAAAGAAGATGGGTGCGTGTGGCTTTTATAGCTATCGTCTCGGTATGGTGAACATCTTACTTCACGTGTGTGTGCTGTTGTCACGCTAAGAGAGCGTTACACTATAGCGAGAAAGGAAGAAGGAGTTTAGTGTTGAATATGTCTCTCCACATTTGCTGTTGTCAAATAGATAGGTATATAAAAAAATAATATAATACTCTAAAAAGAAGGCAAATCTAATTAAAATAAAAAAAATAAATTCCCATCAAAATATAGAAAGTAAACGGTCAAGTATAGAAAAATCAAAATTTGAAAATTGTATTGGTTTTGTTCATATTCACCAACAACATTATATACGATGTAATATGAAAATTCTGCTTGCTTTTCATTTCTTATAAAATCATACACAGTGTTGACCAAAATTGTAAATGGTAACACATGAAAAAAATTTATATTAGTACAAAATAAACGCAAATTATATAAATAATGTTTAACTTTGAAAGAAACGCTTATCATTTCTGCTGGTTTTTTTTTTGTATTTTAATTGTTTGTATATGCACAAAAGCATTCTCGCAAAACCCCGTAAAAACACGGCAAATTTGAAGCCCCACCCCAAAGATAGCTATAAGAGCTCACTGTGTTAAGCGTATGATGTAAATTCTTTAGTTATAATTGGAGTTGCAGCAAGTAGTAGAAGAACACGCTTGTAATAAAATGCAACTAGGGTAAAATATAGGAGAAATATAGTAGATTCTGTAAACGTTCTCGAAATAATTTGCAAAACAAATAAATTCCAGAACATGTCGCTTCAAAAGTCGAGAAAATAAAATAAAAAAATTAATTGGAACTTAGGAAGGATCACTTCCCGTAAAATGATTAAAGTTGAATGACGAATGTCAAAACAAGCAAAACATATATACATATATAAGTAAATACTTACAATCAAGATAATCGCCAACATTATTAAAGTTCAAATAGAGAACTTCGTGTTGGCATTGAATCTCTTTTACTCAAATCAGTAAATCATCTGTGGGGTAATAATATAACATAAGTAGATGACTATCGCTTTGTTTTTTTTTTTTTTTTTTTGATGACAATTGTCTACAAGAGGCTAGTCATGTCGCCAGTTTTCTAATACTTCTCCTCAAATTTTCTATTATAATGCTTTAATAACTAAGAGAGACGTAAGAAACGAGAGCTAAATTGACGTTTGTGTGTCTTGTGTATACAGACTACTTACGGGGAATATTAATAACAATAACAAGCGCGGAAAACGAAATGAATAGAAAATTATGTAATATTTGTGTTAGGCTATAAAATGATAAATGAATTAGAATGTTGAAATGATCATAATCTATTCACAAGAAATTAACATTTAATTGCCAACATATACAAAGTTTTTTCGTTCAAAATGGCGACTACCACTTTCAATATTTATTGAATTTTTATGTAAATTTTCTTGCGTGTTGCAACTTATAAAATTATTTATATTTTAAAGATTTTTATAAAATATATAAATTTCTTGCCATCAATCCTATAACTTCCTTTCTCAATTGAGGTGCCTCCACCTTGTGCCTTTCCGGCTTTTCCCAGCTTCCTAGAAAAGTGGTCAAAAAATATAGTCATATTTTCGAAACACTAAATACTATAATACTAACTTCCTCGCTTTATAATGGAATTCGTTGTATTTTTTTTTTTTAGTGGATTCGCCGAACTTCAGTAACGTGTCATCAGCCAAGCGTTTAGGGGGTATGCGCTATCATCTGACAGAAATTTGGAAAGGGGTAGTTTTTTAGCGCTTCATTCTTTTATACCGCTTACCGAGTAGCGAGGCATTGTTATAATGCCCAGTCCAGTTGTTTTCCAGGTAAGCCGGAGTTCCTTCGCGCAAGCGAACCATGGAAAATATAAAAAGAAAAGTTTATGTTTATGTAACTAAAAAAAGTTGCTAATACACAAATATTAAGATTACTCACTATTATTCCGGCTAGGCTGTGCTTTCCTTTCCGATTAATGAACGTTTCTTCATTTGCAGCTGGCTTTGAAAATCATGTATGTGTTCCATCAACACCTCCAATAAATAATAATAAAAATAGATAGTAAATATATTACAGTGGTGGTTTATATTAAACCAAAAAGTTCAATTGCTTACCGCACGGCAATGACAACTTTATCGTAAAACCACTTTCGTATCCACGTTGACGGTCCATTGGATTCACTCCACACAAACTTTTGTTTTCAGTTCTTATAGCACATCTTTCACCAATTTTTTTTTTTTTTTCTTCACAATTCACAAACTTAAGTTCGGACACAGTTTAATTTTCGAAATAAAAAAGAATTCTTTTTCTAACACCTGTTTATATTTTTCTTTTACTTTTTGAAGTAACACAGAGAGATCACTTGGCTACAATCACCAGCAAATATGCTCACGTGATTAGATTTTATTAGTGACTGCCGTTTACTTCATTGTCGGTCGCTTACATAATTATCTTCTTTTATTTATTCGCTGATACGCAGAAGAAGAAGAAGAAAATTAAAATTGCAATTCAATTTAGTTTTACTTACTTTTTACAAGTGGATTAGTGAGTACCAAATTTGTTTCTAAAGAAAGCTAGTTTTTGAGGTGAAACAGTCGTTTGCAATCATTTCATTTGTGCATAGCTATTCTGTCGATTTTCTGTCGAATATATTTGGCTTTCATATCCACATGTTTCAACTTGTGCAGCGTGCTTGTTGTCATAGTATAAAAGCATACTTTTGTTGCTGTTAGGCTTGAGCTTCGATTCCAGGTGTCTCAACCAGACCAATTCTTAGATAGCAAGAGTTCATGACAGGAACTCAGGCTTTGTCAAAAACAATGCCACTGTCTTCTGTCGACCATAAAATTGCGCCGGATTGGTATATTTAGACATAGCCGGTTATACATTAGCTGTCGTCAGCGCCTCCGGCTCAGTCAACACTATAGTAGTTTGTAATGTGGCCTTCCTTCTCAATAGGGTTTACTAGGGCTAGTTCCCTATCGAGTAAGGAAATTAACTGCATAATAAATGTTAGGTTCAGTAATTTGTGCAGTAACTAGCAAGCACTCAATATGGATTGTTTGACATCACCCGTTTACTTTCTTCGTCTTTTGAAGACATACTGATTGAAAATTTCCGATTGTAGCCCATAGGAGTCGAAGTTGAGTTAAATTCGCTTTTTCCACATTATACCAAGGTACCTGCTATGTAACGTCGCTAATAAGTTTTGATGGCATTTGGTGACTTTTGTACCGAGCACTGAACACATCTCTCCCATATCTTTCATATTAAACTCTCTTTTTTTTATTTTCTTTGTGGTAAACGCACTGATCAACTTCATTGTTTACGCGACTCATCTTGAGCAATTAATTTGTTAAAAATTTCATGCCAAACATGTCATGATTGTTTGAAATGATAGATGGATTTTTGTAACTTGCGACCCTTTTTAGAGCCATCGTCGAACATTTCAGGTTGTTGCATACCGCCTTCTTCAGCGTACTGTTTAGATATACACTAACTGCCTCCACTTGTTGTATATGCACTCCTTATTCGAGAGCTAACGCCAATAAATACCGTATTAAATGACATCTGACGACAGGTGTGAAGGTTTCATTAAGGTTAATTGCTTCAAGATGAGAAAAGCAATTACACGCCTTATGGCATTACAATGCTCATCTATTTTGGTTTGAACACTTTGACCTTATAGCTTGTTCAGCTGAGGGTAAATTTGTCAGAACATACGTATTATATGTCATCAAGGAAGAGATCTTTTGGTTCATGACGGCTTGTCTTTCGGCTGAGTTGCTTGATGATGTCGCATCCTTCACACTTCTTGGATTGTATTGTGTTGCACAAAAGTGTTTTGTGTGTTCTTTCCTCTTGCCTATGCGATTAGAACAAACTATATTTGCATCCACAGGAATATTTAGTGCCTCACAGGCGTTTCAGCTTGTCCAGAGTTCACATTTGATTCAATCGATTCAATTTCAGACATTAATTTAAGCTTATTACTGCTCAATCCCTCAATGGATTTAATTTCAGATCTTAATTTCTGATCGTTACTGAACTAACCCTGTCGTAACTTTGCCGCACTTCTGAGTAACAAAAATGCTTGCCATCATTTAGGTTTAGTTTGCCGTTGTCAGAAAACGACACATCACGGCTAATGATTGTGCCATTGTCTTCAGCGTTAAATAATCTGTAAGCTTTGCTTTTGTCGCTATATCCCATTACGATGCATTAGATACATTTTTTATCTAGCTGACGGCATTTATCTTTAGGTATGTGCACGAGAGCGGGGCACCCAAAAACTCTTCAAAATTTTTGATCGAAACGGCGGCCAAATCAAATTTCTTCAGGAAATTTCTTTTCACCAGAATAAGAGACTCTGCTGATTCCTATTTAACTGTTGCTAAAATCTGTCACACTCTGCCGTTATATCAAAAATTATAATTTAGCCCTTGAAATCCTGTTTGCGTTACAAATGTGGAAATAGACATCATGTTGAGAACTATAAAGGCATCGCCAAGTTGAGTATCTTACCTAAACTGTTTGAGCCAATTCTTACTCAGCATTTAGCTTTTGATATCAAAGCCTATATTTAAAGAAATATGGAAGAAAATGGACTAAAGAGTCCATCATGGTTTTCGAAACGGAAAGTCCACTGTTAAGAATCTCTTAGATTTTACTTGCCATGTTTTCAAGGCTTTTTCGAGTGGCTAAAAGACGGACGTTGCATGCAGTGATCTTAATAAAACGTTTGATTTAGTTAACTATGGGCCAGGCCGCTGGCTTCCCTTTCTACTTAGTGAAATGGATAATCTCTTATCTTGCAATAGTATTACACAGAGTTGTCGTCGGTATCGGTCTCCTGTCCGTCTATGTATTTGTTGGTCCGTTCAGTCACACACACACACACACTCACTTACTTACTCCATCTTCACGAAACCTTCTCATCTTCTACTCAGAGAACATTTATTATTTTACAATAAAAAAAAATCAAAACTCATTAGAAAGTGTAAATGAATTAGTTCTTAATCATAAAATTATACATACTGTGAGAAAATAAATAAAAAGAAATTAAAAAACAAATTAACTTGGCTCTTCCTATAAGAAAATAGTGGAACACGTTCAAAGTCTCCTCCTCTTCCCATTTCATTTGACGTTTGAGTATGTTTTAATTATTTTCGCATTAGACATACGACTTTACATACAAGTTATCCAGCAAAACGAGGTCTGTTGAACAATGCTACAGCATAATAAAAGCGTTGAGTCAATCTCTGGATTGTTGGCTTGACAAATCCAGAGACTCAGTGCTTTTCTTATGGTATTAAATATCACTTTATATTAAATATCGTTTTTGGATGAACTAATTCTTAAGTTACGATGCAAGTGATTTTCAGTTCCAACAAATTCATCGATATAACGAGACGTGTTTCATTCATTAATTTACATGTATAGTTGCTGTCCATCGAGGCACAATTCGCCATTTTTAGAGTTATTTATTTATATGAATGTTTGGATTTCGTTAATGTTTAAAACGACAAATGTCAATGTAAAAATTCTATTGAATTTGACAAATGTACTTTAACTTGTTTTCCAATACTTTATTGCTTTTATGTGCTTTTACTTCAATTCTTCAATATTTTACTGTTTCACTGTTGTACTTGAATTTATATTTTCAATACTGTTCTGTTTTTAATGTACTTTAAAAAAAATTTCAATTTCATAGAAAAAACATCAACTTGTGTTCTGAGTGCGTGTTTTCTTTTCGTCTGCAATTTTTTAATTGTTTAGGTGTTTTTGTGTTGTGTATTTAGTCCGTGTTTTCTCAGTGTTTTTTTTTGCTAAAACTGATTATCGCTGATACCGTATATGTCTCCTCTAAATATAATAAAAAATCAAAAAAAAAAAAACAAAAAAGTAAAACAAAAATAAAAAATTGTAAACATTTGACATTATCCTCAGTAATTCCCAAACCTTTTCAAGTGAGTGGTTATTTCACAAATGACTAAATAATAGACAACCATAAGGCATAATGGCCCCGGAGCCGCCAGATAAAAACTAGATTTCTAAACTAGAGAATAGATTTCATCTATTAGCTGACAAATCCCCCCAAAGGAAAAAATTAAAAATTCGGACTTTCCGGTGTTGCCAAACAGTGACATCATACCTATTGACAAAAAGGATATCGTTATTTCTTCAACTGATGCCAGCGTAACAGTTTCTCGAATCAGCCCTTTTGCTATAAAAGAAGCTCTAGATAGTATTACAACATCCATAGACTCTATCTCCATTCTACGCGATGGGAATTTGCTTGTCCTCGCTGGGAACCCACGCGCAACCGAAAAACTCATAAAGTCGAAATCATTAGCTAATTTTTCTACTATTTCCCCTGAAAAACTGAGCTCAGTTAGAGGGGTAATTTATGCCCCGTGCTTAAAGCATGTGCCGGAAGATGACATTGTTCGCGAAATGGGCAATCAAGGGGTGACTGATGTCTATAAATTCACCAAACTAAATGACGACGCTCTCCGACGGGAAGGATTATTTTGACTTTTGATCGCTACCGGTTACCGCGAATGATGTGGTGTGGTATAAATGTAAAGTAGAACTCTTCATTCCAAATGCCATGAGGTGCAAAAACTGCTAACGTCTGGGTCATACGGCAAAAAGGTGCACCAGTGCTCCATAATGTGCTAACTGTGGCCTTCCTCCAAATGCTGAAAGCTGTACGCATATTTTCTGCACAAATTGCAATGATCAACACTCGGCGTTAGACAAACAATGCCCACGTTTTATACAAATGCGCGAAATTCTAAAAATCAAAACAGAAAATTAATGTGGCATGGGCGAAGCACGACGCAAGTACCGGAAAATAAATCCATCTGGAACCCAAAGAATTAACAAAAGTGATACCTACGTTCCTATCGCCTCGTAAATCGAGCCTAATAAGCCTTCAACTCCAACACCTCTTATGAAAAACCTGCTCTACCATCAATAAAAATAATATTGCGAAACCAGCTCCATCACCAGTCAAAGATAATATTAAAAAAATCAAAGCAACCGGAAATATCGAAAAAATTAAAACAACAACACGTATCCTAAAATCTAATAAATTAACTTCACGAGAATCTCCACCTCTCAACTGTAGTCAAAAAATTGCAAGTTGTAATGAATCCAATCTTCCATCCCTTAATCAACTGTCAATTTAAATTAAAATTATTCACGTGTGCCCACTCGTTCCACTTCAAATGTACGCAACCACCTAAGTACAGATTATTGTGCTGATAAGAACAAATTATTCTCGCAAAATCCCTATAGCGACCTTCCCGACGGAGACGACGACATGGAAAGTCAACCCTCCTACCACCTCGTCTCCATGTCACTACAACTAAATAGAGTTTTTAAAATTCTACAGTGGAACATTAAAGGACTTATTAATAATTTTGATAAACTCTGTTCACTCATAAAGGATTTTAGTTCAACCTTTATATCCCTTCAAGAAACCCATTGCAGAAGCTCTTTTAATCCTATTCCACCCAAATCATATGCTGGATAGTTCACGAATGCTCATCAAAATTCATATTCCAAACAAGGAGTGGGTGTTTTTATAAAATCAAGTATACCTCACAAAGCTCATACATACAAGCCGTAGCGATACAAATAATCTTAAACATAAAATTTACAGTGCTTTCGCTCTATATGCCACCTTCGCAATCGTTTTCTCAGCAAGAACTCTACAATTTATTCCTCGAAAAGAATTCACAAAAATACATCAATGAAAGTTGTCTGGCACAAAATCAACAGACTCAATGGGACTTCAAATTTGAACGAAATTTCTTCCATCTGCACTCCCAACAGAACTTTAACTGATGCAGAGATTTCTAATTACTTTGCAAAAGTGTGGTCCGAATACTCCTCTGACAGCAACTTCTCCAGTGTTTTTATCGAAAATAAAAGGACTCCAACTTCTCTTTCAAATAATATTGACAGATGTGCTAAGTCAATGGAAAATTACATATCTACCTGAGAACTTGCAAGTTGTCTCTCCAATTTGAACGGGAGGACACCTGGGCTAGAACGCAATCTCAAACCAAATGGTCAGTACTATATCTAGTTCAAGTAAAAAGAAATTACTGGAACTAAATAATAGGGTATTTTTGACTGGCCATATGCTCTAGACGTGGAAACTGGCAGCAGTTGTTCCAATTCCAAAGTCAAAAAATGTCTCCAACGCATCGGATTATCGCACAATCTCTCTTTTATTTCGCCTGTAAGAAGTATTAGAGAATGTTATGGCATCTAGAGTATCTTGGTTCCGTGAGTCCAAGAACCTGATTACAAAGCAACAAGTCGGTTTCAAGCGGGGTAGAGGATGCATCGACGCTCTTTTACATATTGATCATTTTACGAACAAAGCAATTTCCGAATGGAATCATGCAACAATTCTCTCAATTGATTTCGAAAAAACAGTTGGCAGAGTTGGTCTTCATGTTATTTTAAGACTTTTGAAATCGTGGAATGTTGGACCCAAATTCTTCAACTACATCAAATCATTCATGTCGCATCGGCGGTTTAAAGTTAGAATTGACAATCATCTCTCTGAATGCTTTCCGCTAATGAATGGCAGTGGATTTCCTCTTTCTGTCACGCTGTTCCAGATCGCTTTCAACGAAATTAGTAAAATTCTTTGCCATGTACCGAGAATCGAATATTGTCTCTACGCGGGCGACGCGTACATTTTAACAAACGAAAAAGATAGCACGAAAGCAATCAACATCCTCGAATCTGTTGGACGAGAGATCTCCACATGGGCAAACTCGTCAGGCGCTAAAATTTCTATACAAAAATCAAAAAAATGAACATTTGTCGAAAACAGATGTGCGATGCAGGAAATCTACTGATGCGTATTAACGACTTACCAGTACTAAACGTGGAGACGCTCCATATTCTCGGTCTCACGTTTTTCAACAATTATCGTTTGAAAACACACTGTCTTCGGTTAAAAAATTCTATTTTAACAAAGGTGAATTTCATACAGTACGTTACGTGCAGAGCAAGTTGTTATGCTTTTTGGACGACGCCCACAAATAATATTATAATTGAAACTAGTCTTCCAACTTTAGAAAATAGACTTTATGAATTAAAAGCTAAAATAGTTCTCAAGCTTCTCAATTAAAACAAATCTATTCCCGGTGAAGACGTGAGAAAGATTATTATTGTCAAGAAAATTCGAAAGTTACCATTTGCATTTGACTATTGTTTGTACGTCGCAAAAGAATTGGACATTCCCTCAAAAATTTTTCGCTGTTTTGGTGTTAAACCTCCATGGAATTTGAAAGACTGGTCTTTTGACATTTCGCTCTCTATGCACAAGAAAGAAGATACTCCAAGTTACATCTTCAGGAATTTAATAGCTGAAAAAACCCAAGTACTGAAGAGTACCGGATGGAATCTTTTATACACAGACGGCTCAAAATCTTCTGGTCTGCCTCCTGCTAGTGCCGTGGTAGATGCTTCAGGACAGGTTCTTCTCAATCACATATTTCACAAAGGTACTTCAACTTTTACAGCCGAAGCCAGAGCTATCGTTTACGCTGCGAACCTTACCCATAAAAACCATCTTAAAACCGTCATTGTTACTGACAGTTTGTCTGTGTTACAAGCTATTCGGAATGCGTCGACTTCTAGATGGAGTGTCATCAACAAATTAAGGAATGTAAATACATCACACGGCGGAAAAATTAAAATGTTATGGGTCCCTAGTCATATTGGTTTACTGGGAAATGAGCAGGCTGATCGAGCGGCAAAGTATGCGGGTTCTGCACCCCTAATTATGGATAATGTCATGGAAAAGTTGGATCTTCAAAGAGGCATTGGAGGTAAAGTTAAAGAGAAAATTAGAGAAGGAAATCTACGATCCCATCATCAACACTGCTCTTCGATTAACCCTTAATTAATTCCACCTTTATATCCAACAAATGTTGAGAAAATCAAGATCCAAACATTTTCGAGAATTCGCCTTGGTCATACAATTGCATGTCACCAATGGATCTTGAAGAAGTCTTCCTCCACAATCTGCAGTTGTGGACAAATTCTTACTATGAAGCACATTCTCTGCGACTCCCTAATCTTTCCTTTGGCTAGGAGTATTGCTTTTGGAACGATTAACGCGTTGGACATTCTAAAAATGAGCTTCAGAACAGAATATCAATTCAATATATTACTTTATTAAAACTACTAGGCTCAATATCTAATGTACATTTTTATAAATTAGAGCCGATAGCCTGTGTTGCTAGTACTCGATGTCTTTTTTTTTAGTCTAAGAATTTATTTCTTACTTCTATTAGTCTAAAATTTTAATAATAATAATAATAATGTAATTTTCAATATTTTTACTGTTTTTAATGTACTTTTACTTAATTTTTAATTTTGATTGTTTTTATAGGCATCATATATCCGTTTTAATTCTTTTTCGAGTTACATTATATTTACTTGTCGAAAAAACAGACTGTTTGATTACCACGCGACAAGTCGTTTTCTTCATTCTCCAAAGCAGATTGAATGTCTTCTCTCTCAGGTCATTCTTTTTCTCGCTATCGTAAGACAAGTTATTCCTTTTGAGTAAGCAAAACCCATCCTTATGTTATACAGATGGACTTTGGACTTTGCTCTCTTTTCATAATTCTCTCTCCAAATTGCGCTATAATGTGAGCAGAGAATTATGAAAAGAAATGCTGATTAACGGAACTCCATTATTTTAAGGGACACTACTCTCTAGAGTAAGTAAAGAGTGTAACGTCCGCCTACAAATGTAGGGTAGGGGTCCTGTCGATCTCTTTATTTTTTTGCAAGAATAGCTGCTCTCCATTAGGCAAAGCGATCGATGTGAGAAAATGATTTTTTGGGGGATGAGTTGTTAAGTAACATCTGAAGTAAAATGTTGGGTTCAACAAGAAAGAAAAAGAATTTTTTTTGATCGATAAGTGAATAATGTGGAAAATTATTGGAAAAAAATGATCTTTTTATAAAACAAATGGTTGTGAAGTATTAATTTCGTCGGAACTATTCCATAATTCTTTCCATGTATTCAGAAATGACCGATTGAATCGCATTGGAGGCGGTGTATTAATTGCCATATCTGCGTCAGTCCCGTCCTATTCGATTGAATTTCCCACGTCTCCTGACGTCGAATTTATCGCCATTCGAGCGAGAATATCTAATAAACAGCTATTTATTACATGCTCCTACATTCCCCCAAATTCGGATATCTCCATATATAAGAAGCAGGCTTCCCTCATTTGTGAAGTGGCCAAGCAGTCTAGACCTACTGATTTTGTCGTTGTGTTGGGAGATTTCAACTTGCCTCAAGTCACTTGGTGTAACAGTGATAATTCTGCCTGTTTAGTTCCTTCTTCAACATCTGATAGAGCTATAGTATTCTTTAGTGAATTACTTGACCATAATCTAGGTCAATATAACTGTACCTTTAATTGTAATGATAGACTACTTGATCTTTGCTTTGCCAATTTTCCTGAGATTAATGTAAATCGTTGTCCACCTTTTAGTTTACCTGAGGATCCTTATCATCCAGCATTGTGTATTTCTTTTCATCACAAGAATGACGGTTCGCTGAACTGCCTCAATAGTCCAAACCAACCTTTTCCAGCAAATATTATGATTTTCATAAAACCAATATAGAATTGCTAAAATTTCATCTTTCACATATAAGGCTTGACTTCTCAACCGGGAGTATGAAAGCTTATTGTCATCGTTCTACAATACATTAAATCTAGCTATTGCTGCATCTGTTCCGCTTAAGCAGTGCCGACCTCGAGGTAGGTGTCCCCCGTGGTTTAATACGTCAATTAGGTATTATAAGAATAGGAAAAACAAGCTGTTCAAAAATTTTAAATAGTGGCTCTTCTCAAGACTATTTCGCGTACTCAGCCGCAAGGCATAGATTTAACTCCCTCAACCACCATTATTATTGCAGATACCTTCAGTTCATTAAATCCTCTCTATTTTCTAATCCTAAATACTTCTTTAAATTTGTTAATTCAAAAGAAAAATTTCTGCACATCCCTCGTTTGCCTCTTTTAATGGCTCTGACTCCTCGGATGATTTTGAAATCTCAAATCTGTTTGCGGAGTACTTCCGACGAAACTTTTCGTCTGCTAGTTTTGATTCATCAGCAAATTACCCTTATCCTATAACTAACTCGGTTTCAATACCCAATTTGGTTATTTCTGATGACGACGTTTGTAATGGGTTGACTTCTCTGAAATACAGTTGTGCGCCTGGACCTGATGGAATTCCATCATGTGTACTTAAGCCTTGCGCTATTGAGCTTTGTGGTGTTATCACTAAGATTTTTAATTTGTCCCTGAATTTAGGTGTTTTCCCTTCGTGTTGGAGGAGTAGTTATCTTATTCCTATTCACAAAAGTGGGAGTAGACAGCTCGTGGAGAACTATAGAGGCATTGCTAAGCTGAGTGTTTTACCTAAATTATTTGAGAGAATTCTGACTCAGCGTTTGGCCTTTGCCATCAAATCATATATTTCTCCACTCCAACATGGCTTCCGAAAAGGAAGTTCTACGGTCACTAATCTTTTAGGGTTTACTTGTCAGGTTTTCAAGGCATTTTCCAATGGCTCTTGCACTGATGTCATATACACTGATTTTAGCAAAGCGTTTGATTTGGTTAACCACAAATTACTTATCTTTAAACTTCAAGCCGCTGGCTTCCCTTCCCATTTAGTGAAATGGATAAGCTCTTATTTGCATAATAGGTCATTCAGGGTTTTGTTTAACTTCACCACTTCATATGAATTCCACGTTTCGTCAGGAGTACCTCAAGGTAGCCACTTAGGACCCATTTTATTTAATCTATACATTAATGACTTGCCTTCGGCGATTAAATCTAGCCAGATCTTAATGTATGCTGATGATGTGAAACTGTTTTCTTCTTTTTCCTTAGAATCGCAATCACATCAGCTTCAAACTGACCTAAATAAATTGGTGGCATGGTGCTCTTCAAATTATATGACACTAAACCTAAATAAATGTAAGAAGCTTTCTTTCTCTAGAAGGAAGTCATTCATAACCCATTACTTTATAGATTCGCACAAGTTGGAGGACGTGGAG